>JAQFYC010000216.1:0-71146 GCA_034694165.1 Tomocerus mixtus
GAAATATCCGTTGTCCCACGTTACTGTATGTTAAAATGGTAACGGATATTTCCGGCATCCCGGCCCAAAAGGTTAAATTCTAGACGAAAACTGGAGAGCTAATTGTGGCCCTTAAAATACTTTTAATTTTTTACAAAGATAGGCAATAGGGATTGAATGATATAGGAATGTCCGATAATGAAATCATTTATATCACCTAAGTCGATAACAAGGGGATAATAAGGCATTACATTTGAAACATAGTTTACAGTTTAAAATTTTCCATTTTGACATCTCTCAACTGATACAGGGCAACTATTTTTTAACTTTATACGAAACCTATTTACAAACTTCAAATCTTTTAGTGTTTTTGGTGATCCACATATTTAAATTTAATTACCCAAATTATTAGGCTTGCAAATGTCAAGTTCAAAATTGTGTAATTTCGACGACAAATAAATGTTTACCTAAGTCTTCAGCAGACTTCTCACAACAATCAAGCACAAGTAGTTTGTAAATACGAAATAGAAAAATCCCTTATGCTTCTAGTTTACATAATTAGTCTGTGACTGTGAATTAATTTTTAATTTTGTAAAATCAGGGAAGATTTTTTGTTATGAAATTGTGTGTAAAAAACTCGTCTGCTTGTCTAATGCTACTGTTTATAATATTCGCTTTAGCGCTCCACAAAATACCGCAACATTTGAAGTTATTCATAAGTTTTGTTTTTGTGAGTTGACTTCTGGAACCTTAACCGTCTCAACAAGACTATCTGGAATCTGATTTGCAAACTGGCAACTGGAAATGTAAGTTTTATTCGATTTATTATTTCTTTTGAAAGCATGTCAAAGTTTTATTGTTATTACAAATATCCTAAATACGATCTCGCAACGGTAATTAGTGTTTTGGAAGGTATTTTTAATTTTATGTATTGTTCCCCCTTTTCTCCAAAACACAGACAAAGTAAAACGAATATACGCTGATTCAAAGAGACTGCCGGACGAAGTCGAATTGCTGAGGAAGAATCAATGAACAAAGATTCTCTTCCCATCGCCAAATTCCTCATTTCGTCAAGAAACAGAAGAAGAAATAATTGAATATTTTTTGAAAACTATTTTTGATCTGGATTGCTGTTAAATCTTTAACCTTAGACAATCTTAGCGTGCGTGCATTGAAAAATATCATGGACCGCTCCAAACCTAGGGGAGGGAAAGCAAGTAAATCCCACCAACCTTTCCTGGGATCTGGGGAGCTAATTGCGTTGGGAAAAGGAAATCGGCCTGCAGAACCGGAAATAAGAAAAATTCCTCCGACAACTTCAACTAGTAAAAGTGCTACCAGCTCCTCTTCAAAACAATCTTCCAGCTCTGCAGGTATATTATTGAAGTATCTTTTGTATTTCAGAATTATAATTATTGGTTATGACTATTACATATGGGAATTAGTAATGACTACATAATTAACCGTACACTGCTAATAGTGCCAGGTGGGAGTTCCAAGTCTTCAGACAGGAAGAGAGAAGTTTCCACAGTGTCCGCAACTGGGGGATCACCAACTGTTGTGCCACCTAAGAAGAGTCGTATAGCTGCTGTCAGCGCTGGAGCCGGAAGTGGTAATAGTAATAGCAGCACTGGCAGTTCAAGCAGCTTAACTAAATCTTCTCATTCCTCCTCTTCTTCGTCATCGCAAATTAAGCCCAGTAAGCGAGAGCGAGATCCTCTGGCAATAGAGCCATTAGAAGTTAATTTTGCTGACCTCGCCCCTGATAGATTTTTTCCTGCTTTTGAAAAGGCAGAGAAGTTGGGCGATGTTGACTGTATACAGGTAAAGTAAAATGCCGCTATATGACAAATTAATTTACTGACTACCCATTTTTAAACATTTACTGCATTCTATTACCCGTTAATTCTGACATGTTGCATTGTGTTTTAAATATTTTAGGGATTGATTTCAATGGCAATCAAAAGACTGAAAATAAACAAGGACAAGCCGGAACTAAAACTTTGCATTGGATTATTGCTAGCTGCAAAGACATTTCCCCATACTTTTCAACATAGCTTAGCCGTTGAAGCTGTCTGTGCCTTAGCTAGACGACAAGTAGCAGACGCTAAGTCCAAGATAATTCACATTAATCATTTATCGCCCCTTGCAATCAATATAATTACTGCGTCACATTCTGCAGCTGTAAAGTGGCCGAGTGATTTTGTCCAGGTAACATATTCCCATTTCCTCCTACCATTAATGTGGTGTTCTAAAGGCACTCGGTGTTTTTATAAATTATGATAAACTATTTTTGATATTTTATCGAATAGTTGTGGATAGAAGATGCGTCCGGAGATAGATACTGGGTGGATAGCGTAAATTGCAAACCCTTCGTGGAAAATATAATATATTCTTTCGGTACAAAATTGCCAGCAAGCAATTTATTACTTCCGCCAGATCCGTCGTCAACGGGCCCTACAGCAACAACTCCAGGAAGCTCATCTCCCCATGCCATCGGGGTAGGGGAGGAAACCAACTTGCAAGACGAAATTGCCGATATATTACAGGCTCATGGCTTTGAAATACCTTTAATGAAAAGGTTTACTACATGCAACATTTTTATTGTCTATATTGATTGGTTTAAAAATTAATATTATTAATGCATCTAATTTTTAATAGGTACATTGGATGCGAAAGTCAGATAGAAAATATCATTCTGGATTATGCGAAAGATTTGATCCATAAAAAAGCTCCAGATATACCACGTAATTTGTTGCGTGCGCTTTCATCAGCTTGTGGATTGTCCGGAGTTAGAGCATACGTTGTAAAATTACTGGAGCAATGGATGCACAGCCCCAAATGTGGTCGACAGGCCCAAGAACTTCTACTTCATTTGTGTGTAAACGCCGACTGTCTCACAAGTGTAGACGCAGAAATTGTCACACAAATTCCAAAACTTAGAATGAAAACGAAGCCTCTATTAAATTTTTATGCCATCTCTGTACGGTAAGGCGCTTACAAAATTTTTGGTACTTTTAATAATATTGACAGCTAATATTGTGTCTTTACATAAAAAGGAATTATTTTTTAGAGAAATGGTTAAAGAAAACGAAGGAAATCTCAGAAACGTTCTGAATCAATTGATTTACAACGAACTATCTCCAACTAGAAATCCTAACAACTTAACATTGTTGGGGACGATTTTGGGACAAGTTCCCGAATCTAGTACAGTGCTTGCTGACATATTCATGGACTTACTTCAGAAACGAGAAGATTTTCTCCAAGGCTTAAAATTATTACTTCGTGAAATTGCAAGAGCCTCAAGGTTTGAATGCGACCTAAGTCTTTTCGGGCAAGGACTTATGAAGAATAGGGTAAGATAAACAATATTTCTTATTTTTACTTGAGTATGAGACATTGTACATTTTCTAGCAGACCGTCTATTTTCCAAATATACCAGCAACAAAAATCGATTAACAAATCTTAACGATATTATTTTATCTGACAGCTGTTGCTTTAGAACCCCAAAATTGATCTTCATGTTCTCAAAATTTCTCGTAGGGGAGTGGGGGGAAACTGGTCCCCCTTAAATTTTGTGCGATTTTGTGCTGGCTATAACTCGGCCATTTTTCATCCGATTTCGCTGTAACTTTTACAGAAGGTAGTCAGCATGATTCCACACCGTTGTTTTTTTCAAAATTTTCTTTAATTCAAATTTCGCGCCAAAATTTTTTTTTTGAAAATTTGAAATTAAATGGACGAGGAATGGATAGTGGGGTCAGATAGTCCATAAAATTCTATTTGGAAAATAGACGGTCAGCATTATTTCCTGTCATGTAGGATATTAATTGGAAGGATGGCGATCTTCGGGAGAGAACTTTTAGTTCAATTGCCGACTTAATTCTGACGTCAATGTTTCTGTCAGTGTCCGGGCAAGTTAGAGAAGCTGCTTTAGTGCGTGGAGATTCGAAAGATTTAGGAGTTCTGAGTGTAAGTAAATTGGTAAAAAATAGCTTCAGTGTATTTCTCATAATATTGCAATATTATTGTAACAATGCTTAGGTACCAATTTTGTTTGTTCCAGGTTTTTCAAAAACAAATTGCTGGCTTACAACAAGACGGTATATTTTGGCTATTCTCAGTTGCGTGTAAAATGTACCGACCTCTGAAGAAAGATTTCTTGACTGCCATGCATAAGGTATTTCTTGACTTACTTTCAACTTAAAACTAAAAATATACTGTTGCGATTGCGGTACTATTGATGCGATATTCGAATAAAAGGAATAATTACATTTTGATTTTGTATGTAGATTTTGTTGAAGGATCCAATGAATGATTTGGTTAGTAAAGATGGATGGCCAGCAGAATCTGAGAAGAGTTTATTCGTTCGTTTATGTTTGGAAGCTCCTCTACTGGAAAATACTTTAATTTGGCTAATGCAAATGGGTCTTTCAAAAGAGCATCCAGCTGCTTCCTCAGAAATTATCGAACTTGTTGACCATATTATTTGCCGCACTGCCACGCATAAAGGTGCAATAACTTTAGCAAATTTGGAGATTATTGACATGCTCTTTAAGCTCTGTCAGTACAAGCACCCTGAGAACATTACGCTACCGCTGGGGTAAGCTTTTGTTGTATTACACCAACATTTAATTGAAACTGTTTATATTTTTCTGAAATGTACTGAAAAGTATGAAGATACATCTAATGTATAGAATTGAATATGGAAACATTGTTTAAATAGGTACGAACCTCCTAAATTAGCCATTTCGAAGTACTACTGGCGTGTTTGGATTATGCTCACCATACTATGCGCCCATAATCCGGTATCTTACGGAAAACTAGGCTGGGACACCTATCCAGCTCTGAAAGGCTTCATGGAAATGTGTATGACAAAGTAAGAATTGAAGTATATTAATGTTTCCCAAGTGTCCATTCCAAATATTACTTAATGCAGTAATGTTAAAATTATCAACATTTAATTGTTAATTAGCCACTTCACCTATCCTCCTGCTTCCTCTATGGACAATAAGGATGAAGATCACGCTAAAGAGTTAATGATCGCAACTATGGAGAAGCAGAATATTCTTGCATTTGAAACTCATTTAGCAGCAGCCTCTTCCAAGACTGTCATTACTGAAAAGTCAAGTCTGCTTTTAGCACAGGTTAATATGTGGTGCTTAATTTTGATTTAGTTTTAGCCCTTACGAGTAGCGAAGATAGCTTATTTATATTTATTTTCCTAACTTTCAATTTTATAATAGTTAATGAACTTGGATCCTTTCGGAATATCAAGAACTCCCCCTCCAGCAATATTGGCTCAGTTACAGGCTTCTAACGACCAAATGCATTTAGGACATCTGCTATGTCGAAGTCGAAGTCCAGATTTTCTTTTGGATCTAATCCAAAGAAATTCGCATCCAATGCCTTGGCTTTCGGAGCTTGTGTCAGAAGGTTCTTTTGAAATACTCCCTGTGCAATGCCTTTGCGAATTTATGCTGGGGCAAACGGAACGAATGATGAAAGCTATAGTTTCGGAGGGTACGGAAACTGCAGCTGTTTCTACTGTGGAAAAAAGTCCAAGGAAGCCTGTTAAAGTTATCTCAGAATCTAGCAAAGAAGACATGAAAAGCTTGCAATTGTTGCAATATCTTCAAGTTAGTCCTTCTCTTACTTCTAAATATTACTGATTCTAAAATCCCTTAAACTGTATTTATGGGAATTTGATATAATTTTTTTTATATTGCAGAAAACAGTTCATGGGGCATCCGAAGATGCTGCCAAGGAAGTCCTAGAGTACTTCTTGCGTAGATTGTCGTCCCAAAAAATGATAAATAGATCTCAAGCTTTACAAGGATTGCAAATGCTTTTTTCGTCACCGGGTGTCCTCTCTGAAAATAGTTGGTTAATGGATAGTCTCCCGACCCTCCGAATATTTCCAGATATCCAGGATATGGTTATATCTTTTCTTCGTCAAGCCATTCAAGTTGAGAGCGAACCCGAGTGGATAACAAGGTATCTAGAATTCCTTAGCGTCTGGGGAAATCTGGAAGCAGACAGCGAAATGGATAATTTAGCAATGGACGTTGCCCAGCTGGTCGTTGAAAGAAATGTCGTAATTACGGCTTTACTTACTCGGCAGCAAAAGGCATTTGACGCAGTTTTCGACATTTTTTTGAATTATATGAGACGGGTAAGTTGTAACACTGAACAAACTCTTCGAATTATTTTTAGTCTAAATTTGTTTAAATAATTTATTTGCAAATATTAATAATTATATTAGATCCGAGAGCCTCACAAAGAAACATATAAATGGTCTGAAAGTCAAGATCAAGTGCTCGTCCAATGGCCTAAAGATAAGCTGGAGGCAACAATGAATATCCTGGTCGTCCATGGAATTGTAATTTTGTTGACGTCCTATGCATCTTTTGGACACAGACTGAAAACTAAGAAGAGCAAAAATGCAACAACTGAGTTGAAATACAGCGAATTGATTGAAATGTGGTTTCCAAAGTCAAAGGACAATACTCCTAAGGGATATCTACTGAATACATCAGAAGAAGCTTTGTTGTATCCAGATTGGATCAAGCTAAGAATGATTCGCTCGAATCATTCAAGATTACTATCGGCGGCTCTTCAAGATCTTGACTCTGATCAGTTAATGCTTTTTGTTCAGAGTTTTGGAGTTAATGTACAGTCGATGACGTGAGCAAAATATAGTAAAATATGTTTTTCATAAATTCTACCAAAGCTTACTAGAAAACTGATTGAATTTAACAAATGTGTTTTCGCAGAGCATTGCTGCACTGTCTTGACAAAGCTATTGAAGAAAGCCCTGAGAAAGTTTCTTCGTCCATTATGGATGCTCCCTACATGCGTCAGCTAATTGAGCTGCAATGGAAAAGAGGTGCAACTGGTGGAGAAAAATTCGATCGTCTTTTAAAAACTATAACAGGGGAAGATCAGCCCATGGATATCTCTGGAGATGACAAGAATAAGAAAACGATTATACGCCCGAAGCTGGAATTGCCAAAAGGGGATTCAAAGAAAGATGTTTCAAGTACGCCGAGAAGTTCGTCTTCAAGAAAGCTATCTCTTTCCTTTCATACTCCATCATCAGCAAACAAAAGTGTGTTATCGACACCAGAAAAATATTTACGGGATGCAAGCGGTGGGGATAAAAATGTTAGAAATCTGTCAAAGCAATTACTTATTTTGTCAACGCCCCAAGGATCCAGAAGAAGGTCTTCTGTGCCTGTTGACCCTAATAACGTTAGTGTCGGGGCTGAGGATTCTTTCAATGAGTCGACCCCTAGAAGACATTCTTCTCATTTAGAGCAAAGGGATAACAACGATCCGAGGTTATTGGGTACAAATGTAAATATAGGCTACTTGGTGGATACAATCACTGATATCGAACCTTGTATTGTCAGGAACGCTCTGGACGTGCAGGTAATTTTTTGCAATGTTGTCAATTCTAGTAATATATATATTTTAAGTCTAATATCAAGTTATATTTTAATTTTTCCTCTTTTTACTACAGCTTCCACTTCTATTCGGACGCCAAGACACAACACCTTATTGTCGATCTTTTCTCCTTTCCGTTCTTACCCATCAAGCTGGTTGGGAAACAGTAGAACAATGCGTTACCTTATTTCTCAAATCTTTTGATGGAAGGTAATAATTTAAGCATGAATATTATATTCATTTTAAGTAAAACAACTATTTGTGGTATAGTAATTAAGTACCTTGTTTAAACAGCTATGATCCTTCTGGAATTTTGGATCTGATCTCTGCTACAATTACGAACCCGAAATTATGGCAAGGCTGTGACAAATATGTTCCAAAACATCAACCTAATATGTCAATTTTTCACTTAACACAGTCTCAGGTCAGTATCAAACCGTTTATGACGTTTAAGAGTTCAAGTCGTCATTTTAGAAAAAGTGTGATGCAGATAAATTAATTTTCTTTTATTCGATAACTTTATAGCTACTTGTTATGGCTGAATACATAGTGGAGGAGATAAGTCAATTAGAAATGAAAAGCACAAAATTTTCAATTACGAATTTGTTGGGAAATTCTCAAGTTGTGCCCCCGAAGAATGCGAAAAAGTTTAAATGCAATCTACAAGACCGAGTTCGTTTGTGGTTGCAGTGCTGTCATCAGGACAAGGAAATTGTGGAAACTACTATCCGATTACTATTAGAAAAGAAGTAATACAACATTTTGAATATTATACGTACTTCGTACCAAAATAAAAATGGAGCTACTCTAATTATTATTTATTGAATTAACAGAGCAAAGAATCCATGTGCTAAAAAGTTCGTATCCCAAGTTTATTTGGAGTTCCCTGAAGTGGCACTTATCGAAAATTGGACAATTAAGGCTGATGATCTGACATTGAATGAAGAAGATATAACTTGCGTCCTTGACACCATTTCGCATGTTCTTATTACACAAGTTGCTAACGTGCAAGCTGGGAAAGACTGGGCCAAAAAGGCTAGTCATGAATATGAGATTTGTCTCCGGAAACTGGCTGCAGTTCATCCTACACTTTTACTAAGGTATATAGCTTACCTGCTCAATCAGTAAAAATATGAAATAAATATTTATATATGAAAATATACTTTGCACAAATTAAATATGTATTTGTTTTTATACAGACAATTACCACTAATGGGATCACTTCTTGAAGGACGGGTTCACTTGGATTTTGTCGTATTTTATGCTCAAAATCATCATGTTCCATTTCTAGTTTATCTTGGCTTGCTGGATTTGATGCAGCCTCATGTGCTGAAACATTTTAAAAGCCTAAAAGCAACTATTCTTCTTTATTTAAAATTATTTACGGTAAGTTATGATTATGATAGATTTAGTTGTTTGCTACAATTAAATTGTTTTTTTTAGTTTACTGACTTGATTGTGTTAATGTTTTCAGAATTACGGCCACCTTAAAGATCACAGTGCGAGCCTTAGCCGATTTTCAGTTCTTCTGCACAACTTTTTATCAGTGGATACGAAAGAAGTCAAAGAATTTTTAGCCCCTCACTATGCTTCACTTCGGTTAGGATTCTAATTTATACGCAATAATGCGGAATGTGCTTACACAATTTTACTGGATCCAGCAATACTTTCTTGTTTTAATTAATTAAAGTTTAATAATTCCATTTGAATGAACAGGGAATTGGCGTCTGTTAAATATTACATCGATGTTACACCCCTGCAGAACTTGATGACTTTCCTCGTCCCTCCCACTGCTAATTCTGAGTTGTCTGTTCCAACTCCTCCAGTTGGATGTTCAGATATGGGGACATTCGCCAGTGAGACAACAAGTGCTATTGTAGATAGGATGCTGCATGCAAGCAATGATGACGGTAATATACAGAAATCTATTCTTCTATTGTCCATGTTGAAATTAGTATTGTAAGCGTAAATTACATGTGGCATGTACTTAATGTAATTTATTTCATCTTTAGAAATGGTTCCCATTCTACAAGAATTGGATTCCGCATCCAACAGGAATCCTTCCATCCTTAGTCAGTTTGACCATAGTTTAAACCCACTTCTTCTATCTAATAACGATAGCTGTAGGACCTTGGCCTTCACACTAATTCTAAAACATGTCACCTACTGTCCAAGTAAGATTTCTTGGAGTCATACCGTTAGCTTTAACAATTATTGTTCTCTGGTATATGTAATGCAACGTATCTAATCTTTCGTATCTTTGAAATCTGTAGGTGCTAGCAAGTTGTATCTGGAAACTGTCCTTCAGGCCCTACAAGCTCGAAATGCACAATTGAAAGACAATTTATTGGATCGTATCCATGAATTTATTATCCTAGCACAAGGTATGTGGTTTTGCAATTTTAAGTTACATTTTAGTTTTTTTTTTATTTATATGGTAAGCAAAATTAACTAACAAGTTTTGTTTACCTTAGAACATGCTGATATGATCCTAATAAGATTATTCGAGCTGGGAGTTTCGTCAAATATCAATGTCTTGCCATCTATAACGAAAACACTTTCTTTACTTCGAAGTTGTGTTGGCGTCTCTTAAAGATCCGAAAATGTTTTATAAAATTCGTTCATAATCACATAACTGTAAATACTTAATATGCGTAAAACTTATTAATATACTGTGTATAAGATGTAATTCTGAGCGTGCATATTTGTAATTGTTATTTTTCAAAAGCTGAAAACAATTTTATTATAAAAATAAAGAATAGAAAAATACATTAGGTATTAGTACTTGACGATTTTTTTGCGAATCTCAACTTTACAATTTTGTTATATAATTCAATTAGTAGTACTCATCTCATTTCTAAACTCTGAAGAAGAGATTTATATTCTGTTTCCCATCTATGAGCAACTAACTTTTGTTTGTCAAGCGTCGCCATTAATTTTTGTCTCTCTCCTTCCAGAACTCGTATGTGGTCTGTAAATGTGAGCTCTCTGATTTGTCTACGCTGTTCTTCTAATCGTTTTACACTTAAAATACTTGCTACAACATCAGAATGGGTTGGAATTGAAACTGGAATTTGGGAACGTCGAGCATCACCTTGATCATGCCCATTAACAAAATCTTGAATATTTGGCATAATCTGTTTTAGTTTGTCTTTCTTCTTCATTTGCTCCAATTCACACTCTACCTTAGTTTTCTCTTTCTCCTGTTGCTCGATTCCCATTTCTAATCTTACATTAATTTTCTCCAACTCACTTAACCTGGAAGTAAATCTGTACATTCTCTCCTCGCTTTCTTTTTCAATTTTTGCCTTAGAATCCAGCAATTTTGTGAATTCATCCTGTAACCGTTCCATTTGCACTCGATTTTCCTTTAATTGTTTCGTTTCTTGAGTTTCTTCTGTTTGCACTTCGGTGGTTAGTAAAATAGGGTAATCTTTTACAGAGTTTGGAATCAACGTGCCCGGTTTTAATTGCTGTTTCTGAATTTGTGCTGATACTTTACATAGCATCACCTCCAAACGCCATTTTTCTTGTTGTGTACCTTCAAGATGTTTTCTTGTTAATAAAAGTTCCTTTGCGATCTCCCTTAACTGGATGGACATCTGGGTATCGCGTATTAGCAACGCTTCTCTATCGGCATTAGTAGCTTCGATTTTTTGTTCCAATTCCCTTATTGTCAAATTCTCCTGATTTTTCCACGTTTCGTACTCTTTTTCCAATCGTTTATGTACTGCTTCATTAAACCCTTTTCTTGATTGTTCAATTGACGATTTAAGGTATTCGATCTCTTGTGAAAATGTACTTTTCGTTGTTTCTATTTCCCGAATTTTTTCAGCCGCTAGTTTCTTTAGCTGTACCTCATTTTCCAGTTTGGTTTCCAGTAATCTCCTTCTGTACATCTTATTCTCCTGGACTGTTTTCTCTATCCGACCTTCTAGTCCCGTCGTATACACCTGGAGAAGTTTCCATTTGCTGAACAAATCTTCTACATTGGGAATAGGCATCGACTTTCTACCCAGGCTACCACCATCCTTTGTTTGGGCTTCTTTCAGCAAAGTGTGAAAGGAAAGTTTCTGATTTTCGCAATTTTCTATTTGTTCCATACATGATTTCCATAGTCGATGTTGAATATCTTTTGCTTTGTTAACAGTTTCGATTTGTTTGGCTAAGTTCTGCATTTGTAAATCTTTCGCTTCACATTTCGTACATTGAGACTTGCTTTCTATTTCTATATCGACGACAGTAAATCTTCGCAGATCATCTTTATATTGCACTAGTTCTGTACTCATATCTTGAACAAGGGCTTCATAGTGAGACAGGAGGGACTCCAGGAACCGAATCCTGTCGCTCTCGGTCATTTTCTCTGTAATGTGTGGGCTTTCCATTGCACTTAAATTAGAAAAGTGAACTGGAATTAAAATGAATACCATATTATTAGCAAAAGTTATTCCGCAATTTTAATGGATATTTCAAATATCTTTCAAATATGTTGGTGGAGGAAACTATGGCTTATCATACACAGATAATATGTACAAAGTTTTTTGAACTATATTGGTTATACAAAAATGGGTTTCTTAAAAATAAATACGAGTTTAAGTACCTCTAACATCAAAATACGGTACAAAATTACCTTTTGTGTGTTATACAGTACAACAAATTGTCAACATCTTGTCCAAAAGACAAATATCTGAACTCATGCTGCCAGTGCCACTGTACGTTTTAGAAAATTCCCTGTAAATAGTTAATCAAATCTGAACTTAGCAGAATCTTTGTGGTATTTAGGAAATCTCGGCTTTCTGCCATACAAGGTAAAAAGACAACTTTCACTTTCCTTTCTCTTAACTTTATATTGACTAGTATGTTATGTACAGGGTAAATTGCATGTTATTACCGACCAACTTCAAGAGTTTCCTGACGGAGACATACGGGAACAACCTTTAGGGGAAACGGACCTTTAAATGAAAGAGGAAGTTCAATCGTACGTTTGATATGATGGTATTTGGTACCGTATCAACATACGGATGACTGATAAGATTCCAGGGGTCCTAAAAATTGGAAAATGCGGTATTCTGGCCATTAGCATTGAAAATCGACGGTGAAACAATGATACTTTTTTAAATAATTCCGTTCTAGGGCAATCATAGTCACACATAGAACAACAAAGCATATCAAACTCTGTTTGACCTTCCTCTATCGTTTAAGGGCCAACACATAACACATCTCTTTGTGATTATCCGATCGCCATCAGAAGTCTCTTAGTTTGTTGGTTGATAACTTACAACTCACCCTGTATGCATACTATGTATTGTTTGGTCTTGGGTAACCATGCACTACTTAACTAAAGTAAGTAGTAAACAAACATAAATCAATATGGCCATTTAGATGTTAGTTCTTGTGCTTTACATGCAAGTAAAGGGTAGGAAAAAGGTTCTAAGTAAGTAATGCATAGCGTATTCATAGGAAAGCAAAGGCGACTAAAAGTGAAAGTGAATAATACATACTTGTTGTGCAACATAGTAGATGCCCCATTTAGTATTTTATACACAAATCAAGACGACCAATGTACACCAATTTAATTCTTCTGCAAATTCCTCCGTTGAAAGTGATTTTTTTTTTCTAACTTCATTAATCAATGATATAAAGGTAACTTATTAATGGACCAATAATTTTGGTAAAATACATGTACTTGTCCTTAATCAAATGTTGTAAGCTTGCAATGTTCATGCATACTCAAGTTGTAGAAGCACGTTATACATGATAATATGACCATTGTTCTTCTCCCGGAAATAGCATGAATGAATATGACTGTAAAAACTGATAAGAACATTTTAAAAATACTATTTTTATTAATTTTAAAAGTTGTATAATAAACTTTATTCAGTTTCAGGGTACCTGCCCTACACCGGGAGGGATATATTTTTCATACTCATAGTTCTAGTGATATGCATCATCAGTTACTGAAGACAATGGATGGGCGATGTTGATTTATCTAAAGGTTTGTTCTTTTGCTTTCATTTACAATGGTTAATAGCTAATTTCAATTAATTGATGAAAGTCCTTCATAAGATATTATATATTATGTATGTTAGGTATGTATTGAGGTACACTCATAACAACCCGTCTATAAACGTGTCCCTAGTACATGCCTTCTGCAGTCCTGCTTATCAGGGAGGGTTGTTTTGGCTGTACAGATGCTTACAATTATTAGTAGTACCAGTACATACTATATAATATGCAAAGAAGTACGCATGTACAAATAGCACCCTCACCGTCTTATATGATACCATCCCGCTTGCTGTTTATATCCGGGTAGCTCGGTAGCTGGAACTCCCTTTCATTTTACCAAAGCAAAGCCCGATCCCTGTGTACATGTTATACACCATGGGCATAGTGCACTATAGCGCTCTTATGTTATAATGTATACCTTTATGTTCGTTGACACGCATGTCGAAATAGAAAGTCCAGCTTTTCTTAGTACCCGCCTGTACAAGTCTAAACTACAGCAAACCCAAATACTGCAACACGAGAGTTTAAGTGTAATACCTAACTGTAGAGAAAGCAATAAATACTGAATAACATTCCTTAGATGAATTTTACTTGAGAAAGTTAGTTTTTCAGTCGAAATAATTTATGTGCACTTGAAATACTTAAATTCACATTGATAGCGTTAATTCAATACCCTTTTTATAGGTAAGTGGTTGACAGATTATTTTGTATATTGGTGAAATACTAATTTACAACACAGCTTGATAGAAATTGAAAATGTAAGGTGCCAGATCCACACGTATCTACATGTTTTCAGAAAGATGGACAGTTGTTAAATAGTAAAAGTTTTATTTACTAAGAGGAGCAGTAAGGAAAATAACTCGTAACAAACTTTCTCCAATTATTTTTTTCTGTTTGCAAGGAATGCAATAAAACAAGTGGTGAAATTCGGGGAAATGGTATTTCCGGGTCTTAGATTAATTTAATTGGATCTATTCAGGCGTTTTATTTTATTGCTCCATTATTTTTGGATTCTACAAATAATTAACGAGAGTATAGAGTGTCCTCAATTAATGCACATCAAGTTATGACAAGTCCCCCTTCTCCGTCCTCTGTATGGTGCTGAAGCTTCTAAAGTAGGTCAGCTGCATAAAATTAAACTAAGCAAGCAGTCTAAATTAATACATATTGTATTAGTGGTCCATTATCCATTACAATAATAATTTTTATTCCTTTATTTCCTATATTTGTCTGCAATTACAAGTCAAATTGAATGTTGATACGAGAGATATTTACAGGTAAAAGTGTTATTACTTAGATTTAATGAAAATGTAAAAGCCAGTTACTCCCGGACTTAAACATACTCACAGTACACACAAATATAGGTACATACTATAAAATAATCTACAGACGAAACAGTCTTGCTATTACAATTTGAAGTGCATTACTAGTATATAGCCCGCAGTGGATTTGGGTGTCTCAAAATGGCAATGACAGTAATGGCTAGTAAGCATTCATATAGTTCCAAAAAAGTTGTAATTATTATTTGGGTCTACATATATAATGTACATCAAAATGAGATGTTGCAATTAATAATTATTGAGAAATTCTGTATTTGAAATTATCTTCCACTTTAATAAATCATACAATATAAGCAGACTAACTCGGAAGAATAGGAAATGACTATAGATATATAGTAGTTATACTTTCTCTATTTTTATAGTATATTGATATATCAATTGGATGTATTTGTATTTGGAATTTGGAATACGTAGTAAAGTACCTAACTATTCGTAACGGTAAAAGAAACGAAAAAGTACAACTTTTTTGGAAGTATTACTATCTAGTCGAAGAGGTCAGGTGCAGGTCAGAAACTTAGTAAGGCGGTTGCATGTCATGTGCCTTAATATGAGATATACATTTACAACACACTCAATATTACGCATTTGAAATTACTGACATTTAATTAATATTTTTCGTGTTCATCTTCCGGGGCTGCTTTCATTTGCATTTTCTATAACCAACTTGTGTGTCTGGTACATATTTCCAACAACAACCTGAAAAAATATAAAATTCAGCATGTACTTTCGAACGTAATGTTTAACTTGTCAATTAATATTAATTACACGAAGTGAAGTTGTAGAGTTGTATATTACCTGACGCTTAATTAAGTTATAGCTTGATTCTGCAAAGTCAACTCTTTGTTGAATGTCCTCCAAATTTTCTAATCCTTTGCTTTCCTTAAAGCCGTCCCGGACTCTCCGCAAAGCGTAATTTCTAATCCAAACAAGAGCATCCGATTAGGAAATTTTATTAAAGTAAAAGTAGAAAGTGTTAGCTAATTAAAGAGGTTAACAAAAGAGACTTTCGATTTCAAATAGAGTTAACGAATTAAAATATTCGATTTCGTATTGGGGAAATGAAGCCTATAATGTTTTTGACTCACCGAATATTGTAGGACGAAAATTTCTGGCTTTCCCGCATCATAGCTTTGTACAATCTAAGGATGTCAAGATTTTTCCCCATGATTCTGTAATTATCTGTAATTCTGTAATAAAATCTTTATTTCAGATTAGTGAATTCTTAAAATGGGTCAGGGAAAAAGTTCACTGACTGATCAGGAATTAGAGGACTATCAAGATCTTTCATTCTTTACCAAAAAGGAAATCCTTTAGTAAGTTCGCTAGCAAATTAATAATTTATCCATTTGCATGTTTGTATAAATGGATTTAAAATTCTTTGCTACATTCCCCTTACAGCTGCTTTAGCAAATTTAAGGCCTTAGCTCCAGAAGTCATTACTGAAAACAGAAATGCCCGACTACCAATGGAAGTGATGCTTAGCTACCCTGAACTTCGGTATAATCCCTTTGGGGATAGGATTTGCATGGTATTTAGTTCGAGTAAAGACGGAGATTGCACATTTGAAGACTTCTTGGACATGATGTCCACTTTCAGTGAAGATGCTCCTATCTCAATAAAAGCAGAGTACGCCTTCCGTCTTTTTGGTAATTTGCAAATAAAAATGACTGCAATTTCAAAAACCTATCGCCTATCAATGTCATACAACTATCTTATTAGAGTGATAGAGTGAACAAGCAATATAAGAGACTATTCTTTCTAATTTCATTTGTTTCATTATGACACAAGATTTCGATGGAGACGATATGTTGGGACCAGAAGACATTGAAGAAATAATACGAAGACTCCTAGGGGATGAAATTATGTCAAATAATGATATTTTGCAACTTGTGCAAAATCTTACAACAGAAGCAGATTTAGATGACGATGGAATGCTTTCATTTGCAGAATTCGAACATGTGGTAGCAAAATCTACCGACTTTGAGCAGTAAGACAATATTATTAATTATTTTAATAATCTTATATTTTCACTGATTTTTGAGTATTTTGTAACTGCTGAATGAATAAATTTCTTACAGAGCTTTTAGGATCCGGCTGTAAACGAAAAAATTCATACTAATTAAAATAATATTGCTACACATTATCTCAGAAATACTCTAAATCTCAATAAATAAAAATTGAATACTATTATTCAAAATACATTTTTGCTACTTATTATACGTTATCTGTAATGACTATGTAGCCATAAAATTTAAAATCATTAATAAACCTTTTAGTAAGCAACCTACGCATTCATAATCATTGTTGAGAAAGTTTCATTGAGCAAACACTATATTGAACACATCAACACATGTTAGATTGCTCCAAAAATAGATCGTCATGTCATACATAATATGGGTCGGTTATAGTCGGTCTCGGTATGATATATGTATAGAATATTGTCTAACTGAACTGATAATTAAAAAATGCGAACATTGACATTAACATGGCAAAAGGTGAATAGTAAAAGTATGTATTAGGAGAAAGCCAAGGCCTATAAAGTGTACACTCAAATTTGTGTGAAAGTTTTAAACGGCACTTCTAAACAAAAAGGGAAAGCATAAGATTGTCCAATTGCGCAAAATATACTACTGCTGACAATTTAGGCTGTCCCTCTTTTTGCGGTTAAAGTAAGGGATATATGAGAAGGAGTGAGTAATATTCCTTACTTCAACCGCAAAAAAAGGGACAGCCTAAATCATCTATTACGCCTTTAATCGTCCTTTCTGTGCTTTCCCTAGCCTTCTCCTAATCATTAATTTCTTTTAATGAATGGCCATAAGCAGTAGGACTTATTCAGATCATGAAGGACTAATGAAAACACTAAAAGATCAAGACGTAATTTGCTTTGCTGCGATCTAAAATACTGATAATCAGCTGATTGTCGATTAACGACTGTCACACTGACCTGTGACGTGACGAACATTAAATTTTTAATCCCCTTTACAACAACTTAAGCTATTGTATTTATTGCTACCATTGAATTATTACTTATGACTTACTTACCTTTCGCTAATGAAGATTAATGGACCACAATTAGATAAGTTATTATCGTTATTATTATTTTACACAAAATGTTACTTATGAATTAACAAATAAAGCGAATATCAGATGATTAAGATGATTGACCAGAAGTAAGATTTGGCAAGGTAGTACACCTCATGAAACGAATAGAATGAATTTTTCGCGGGCGTTATCACTATTCAGAATTTAGGTTAAGATCGAGATAACAAGTCACGTCGTGCTTTCAGGTTTATTGGGTTTATTTCTCACGTGGGAAATAGACTTTCTCTTTTGTTTTCTTTGCTTTCTTTTTCCTGATATTGTTAGCAAGAGAGGATGTTTTCGCTTGAAAAATTGCGATCTAGTTTTTAATTCCTCAACGATCAGCAAAACAAGAATGGGTGATGTTATGATAGATAGGATTATTCCAATAAAAGCATACATTTTACGTAGTACATATTACTTGCCGAAGAAAGTGCTTGTGCTTTCTATCTTGCTAAATGTTAATTAAACTATACATTACAATACAATATCGCAACAAGTAAAATCATTTATGCAATTAGCTTTCGCTCAACAGTGTTAATAATAGTGTAATCAACGCTTTATTTTTCCGATCCAAATACATTGAATTCAAACTGAAGTGTGCAACTTTATTTAAAAGTTTACATCAAAAGTCCATTAAACTCGGTATATTTGTGTATAGTACAGTTATATAAAGTTTCAAAACACTCTTTGTATTCATTGGCTTTTTGAAACCATAATAAATATGATATTTGGTTGGTACACATCCCCTTTCCTAAAAGTACGTATAATTTTTAGCAGCTAAGATTTATTGATTGCCACCAAGAGTGTTGCCACGACCCCAACTGTGTCCTCCTCCTCTTGCAGCACCTGGTGCAGCAGCTCTAGGGGCTTGAGGTGCCACATTGACACCACCCATACCTCCTCTTCTTGGTGGAAACCAGTTCTCACTAATGGTTAATAAAAACAAAAAATGATAATTTAGTTTTAACGACACATTAGTATTATTATTTATTATTTATCCTATTAATCCTATACATGTTTGCGAACAAAATAGCTTACACAAAGGCAGGAGTGTTTAGCAGAGGTTGACCTCCATATTCAGTCGGATATTGTATCTTCATGAAGTAATACAGATGTCCCACTAAAATCCCAATGAGCTCAGCCATGCCTCTGCAAATAAATACATAAAAATTTGCAAAAATCATTCTCCCACAATTAGTAATGAAGGATAACAAATGTTTTGTACTACAAAATGGGATTTCTTTTTTCAATAATGATAATTTACCCTCCAGATAAAATCATGTTGAAGGCAAACAGCACCCATGGGAGGTACATTGCTTTGAACTGGGTTCCGAACCAAAAGTTAACTATTGTCTCCTTATTCAACTGGCACCAGATGTACAAAACGCTAAGCACCATCGGGTCCATTAATGTCTGAATAAATATTCAAAATTAACATTACAAAATTATAGTTTTAGACGGTTCATATCGGTAATCAGAATGTAGTCAGGTTTTAATACTCTTAATAATTGAATCAACGACGAGTAGGACTAGGACTAGTGGTAAGGTAGGTAAAATAAAAGGTAAAAATATCAAAATCATAAATAACGGTGTTTACCATCATGTTCATGAACAATGCAGTCAATGCACAAACGGCCCAGTTGAAAAACAGGAGTGTAAAGTAATCCGCCGGTGATGAGAAAAATACGCCTGGAATGGCATCATGCAAAAAGTATTTCGATTGTCATTTAGTTAATAATTTCTTGCTAATTTCTAATTTAATTACTACATCTACATGAATGACATAATACCATTTTCAAGCAGCTTGGAATAGTTGATCAGAAAATAGCAATTAATTAGAAAATGGAATCCTGTTTGGGGGCTAATCGGATAAAAGAATAAGGCCGTTAATGGTCTCCAAATCTATATAAAAGAAAATATATTACCTGTAAATCATAAATTAAGGTAAATTGCATTATGTGTCATATATTGTAAAGGGGAAATCTTACTTGAAAGTGATTAACTAACAGATCATAATGGAGAATCAAAAAACTTGGCGCAAGTAGACCAAATCTTGCCAGTAAAGATACGCCAATAGTTCCACCAAACTAAAAGATAAACCAATGGATTATTTATAGGTTGTAGGTAGTATTATATTATTATCAATAATTTTGTGTAAACTAACAACTAAGGCAAGTTTCTGTGTATCGCATTACCGCATTAGGTTTGGACATAGAAAAGATCAACTTTTTGGATCCCCGTGTACTGGTCTGGTACCAAAGTAATCAATGGGATCCGAAAAGTCCGAAAATCGGATTTTTGTATTACTCATCAACGGGACACCGTCGTAGAAAAGGAAATTAGAGTTATTTTAAAGCCCATTACTAGTCGCTAGTGCTGTCGATTGATACACATTTGGTACCAGGCTATAAGAGGATCCAAAAAGCCCAAAAAGAAACTTGTCGTGTCGAGTGTCGAGTAAACGCAAAAATGAGTAATAAATATATAGGCAATTAGGCAATAAAATGAAGAGATAATGTTACCGTACCCAGTATCTTGTGAATTGGGGTAAACTGTTGAACCAATTACCGATTTCAGCCATTTGTACTCTCCTTATAATTTGACCAAAATTTTTGTTTTTTCCTAGGATGTAGGATGCAGAAATTCCGACGATTTTAATGTTATTTAGGTTTATTGTTTATATTAATTTTTGTTTGACTAGCTGAATACTTAATCTACATAAAATCTATCACAGAAAGGAGTATCAATTAAATTAATTTTATTGTTGCCGATCAGAGTTCAGTTTTGTTAGGAAGGAAGGACGGCACTGCCAAAACGTGTTGACAATAATGACAAAAATCGAATGACAGAAAAATTATTATCAGCAATCAGCATTGGATTGAAGGACTAAATCTACACTAACTGAAACACCGCTCAGCCGACAGTAACGTTATAGTTCAGCCGACAGCCAAGCCAAAGTATTATTTGGTAACAAATATATTTATATGGCTATGAGAAAGTGCGCACTAATCCGAAGAGAACCCAGCTTTCGAAGGGAAATTAATTTGAAGCAAATAATCAAACGGAGCACAAGGAGACTAAAGACATCAAAAATTAACAGAAATGACCAGCTTTTACAATTTTTTACAGCTTTTATTCATTCTGATTTTATCTTGGAGTGGGGTTTCATTACAACTCGAAGCAAGCTCTCTTGTCCCCCATTAAAACTTAGGGTAGGTACAAATATGGTTAAAAATTACTACAAGTCGGCCAATCAGGATGTCCAAATTAATTTTAGTATTCGTACGTTTGAGCTTCTATTGCTAAAAGTCAAAATGGTGTATTTCTGGCCGTGCAGGAAAATCTCTAGCTATGGACAAGCGCAAAATTTCTTCGACAAAAATTAGCATTGAGCGACTGAAACATGTCTACTGTCAACTGTCTATATATTTAATAATGTAGAATGAAATTATTTTGACATAGGTAAATATTTACATTTACAAACATGCATAATATTTATTATGGTATCTAAAGTCTTTGCTTACGCCTTTCGAATGTCTATAAATCGTATGTCGGGTGTTATCTTAACGCACTGTAATATTTCTCAGCCAAATAAGCTGACGAGAGCGAATAGTATTCTCGCAGCCATATACGTAAATTGCCGCCTTGCTTTTAAAAGTTTATAGATATTGATATTTTTCATCACACATACGAAAATATTATTGCTAAAAGTTAATAATTAATTAATTAAAATATTAATAAGACTTAATAATTTTATTTATTTATACATTGTGTTGATATTTAGTACAGACACTACTGCTTAATCTAGAGAAAGTTGGGATCCAAAAGCGTAGCTCTAGTTGCTCTAGCTTAGCCTTAGCTTTAGCCATTCAAAGTTTTAGAAATTTTGAATGTAGTGAGTTTTTGTGTTCAGTGTTTCCGAATTATCAAATTAAAATAAACCAGCGACCAGCAGTCCCACGTATGACGTAACAACACAATTGACAGGTTTATATTCGTAAGTTTTCAGTCGCTAATTCTGTATTATCTTTCAGTTTATTACATTTTGATATTTTGTCATTTTTTTTAAATTTAAGCAGTCAAGTCGACAGCTCGAAAATACAATTTAAATATTTGCATTTACTGTTTACTTGCTTAGGGTTTGCTAGTTATTATGTTATAGGCAATAGGACATAAATTTGGAGCATCCTCCCAGTCACCAGTATACTTTATACATACACTACACTACACGTTACTATTATCAATAGTTCTCGAGACTAACTACACAGTAATCAGTAAAGCAGTCAGTAATAGTAAGTCAGTAGTGTATTGTATACTTAATACTTAACTGTTCCTTTCTCCATTTAAATACAGATTTTTAATTTAATTTCCTTCAGTTCAGTCATCAGTCCTTCACTTTCACACTGCATGGGTGATGGAGAAAGTAAGAGATGTTTTATCATTTATACACCGTAGGGTTGACAGGTAAACTTTCTCCATCCATTTTTCGGCGAATTTCTACATTATGTGACTTGGTATTAAAAATACTATCTATGACATTATCTATTACATGTACATGTATCATGCTAATTATCTATCATGTGATGTAAACTATGTTTCAGAAATTAATTTATTGATTTTTCATGTGTTGAATCGCATCAATCAAATTAGTAACGTAATCTTGACAATATTTGACATTGGATTGGAACTGATCCTGCTTTCCTGTCATACGCACGGCGTAATCGTAGATTATGTACTCTCCTCTTTGTTGGCTAATCATACTTATTAACTTACTACTTACGTTGTCAATGATTGATGAATGATAATGATCAATGTTCTCCTTTGTGTTGTTTTCGATAAAAAATTAGCAATTAGGGATTAGGGAAGCGAACGAGCTTCACCGTCTCAACAAGGCTAGGATTAGGGAGTAGTAGTATTATTTATTTAGGTACCTTTGCCATTGTGGATAGTGTAGGTAGATTGCATTGCGAGTCGAGTGTAAGTAAGCATAGTGTGGAAAAGTATGTGGCAGCACTCTCTATCATAATCACGATATATGCCGGTTACGCAAATATAATTACTGTATTGTGATAACTTATCTTGGAAGAATACTTGTTTATTGTCTGTTTTGAATTTGCAGATTACAGAAGCTCTTGAGTCAGTGTTTCAATGGTGTATTATCTCGTCCAACGGGGAATGTTTACCAATACACACATTGTGCATTCAATTGTCAAATGATGCAGCTGATAACACTTTTATGGTGAAGGAGAAATCTCTTAAGTGACAAGTGCCTCCGTACTCCGTGTCCTTGTCGATATCCACTCTCATAGTCATCAGAAATACTTCTTGATTTCTCTAATAGACACTTAAGAGTTGAGACTTTGGGGCATTGGTGCCCTGTGAAAAAATGCTGTAGGTGAATGAAATAATCTCACTTATATGGTGCTACTACAGATTGGACTTGGTCACGTGGAGCTTTGGCCGTCCCGTCATCTCCACTAGATTTTTTGTGATTTATTTCAGTCAAATTGATCGGCCATTTCCAGATTTTTAAAATGGATTGTTTACTTAGTTCGTTTAGAAAAATAGTTTGTACACCGTTGCAAAATACGACCACTTGTGTTCGTTGTGTTTCGGGCATGTCAAATTGATTCTTTTTTGTCGTCCTATTCAAAATTTCAGAATGTCCGGGGGAAGTTTGAAAGATATGAAGGAAAATGCACCTATTCCGCGTGTTCGGAAAAAGCATTCCGAAGGCGATATTTTGGATATGGCAAGCTTTACAGAATCTCAATGGCTACAATTTGATGAAATAGATGCGTTGCCCCCTTCTCTGCGATTTAATTGGTTTGACATTGCCTGTATTCTACTCTCCATGATCACCTACATTGTGGACCTAGCCATGGATTTATACATAGCATATATTTATTATGCAGAACAATTTATTGGATATTTTGTTCTCACACTAGTATTTGTCATTATTCCTGCCGGAACAATGACCGCCTTTAGTCTCCGTTGGTAAGCAGATAAACATAAATACAAAGCAGTATTATATATTCTACAAATTGTCCTTAGAGGTTTAATACACTTGTCTTTACGTGTCAATTTTGTCTTTTTAGGTATGTTATGGACATGGACAATCAAACCATTCCTAAGCCTTCCTGCACTAAATGGATCATTCGTACTACTTTCCTATTGCTACAAATTGCTCCTGTTTTAAGGTATTTTTTCTAATACATGAACCAATGGTTGCTTGCTCTGGTTTAAAATGTACCTCGTATTAGATTGGATCCTTTTTGCAGAGCTGAATATATTATTCTTGAAATAGGTACATCGACTCACTGATTTATGGACTGAAGAGCAGAAGAGCAGCTGCGAGGGACGATAAGGCCCAGCAAATCAAGTATTACACCTACATGGTTAACGAAGACGCAGATTCGACGTTATTGAGACTGTTTGAAGGATTTATGGAAGCTGCTCCTCAAGTTACTCTTCAACTATATATTCTTATTTTTCACTTCAAAGACTCTGAAGGGCCCTTTGCAGCCAGAAGCTGTAAGCAAATATTTAAATATATATTTATGTATCTCACTTCTCACAGAGATAATGATAAATACTAATGTAGATGATAAATGAAACTGTGTGAAGGTTTGACCTGCGTAATTAATATTGTTGATGCTATTTCTACAGATATTTTCCAAATCGCGGCGATCTTCTCATCCCTGGTGAGTTTGGCTTGGTCCTTGTCATCTTACCATCGGTCGTTACGGTTCTCTCAACCTGACAAGCCAAACATATCTTACCAAGGCACCATTCTCCAATTTATTTGGCACCTTTGTGGCATAAGTAAGACATTTTGAAGCCAAATATTAGAAATCTTATTATAATTGCTATTTACTTAAGTAATTTACAAATGAATTAGTAAATATCATAAAAAAATTTACATAGGTGCACGCGTTTTTGCGTTGGGTGTATTTGCTGCTACCTATCCAATTTTAATCGTAAGTCCATTTTGTGCACACAAATACCAAAAACAAGTATTTTTCTTACTCATTTTTCTTAACTGAAATACTCACCTCGAAATAAAACGTTTGTTTGTTTATAATTAATTATTTATATATTTATTAAATTTTTTCAGGTTCCCGTATGCATTGCCCACTGGCTGGCCATGCTAGCTTGGCTAATTGTCCAGGGAAATCAAGCTTGTTCAAACCAATGTGAAGAAGCTCTTTTCAATCTAGTCGTCGCTTTCATCTATATATTTACCTTCTTTAACATTCGCGATGAGCCAACACGCTACAAATACCTGACGTTTTACCTGATATGCTTTTTGGAAAATACCGTCCTCCTATTTACTTGGTTTTTCTCATTTAATTTATATACGCCGGAAATATTCTGGTTTCGAATTTCAGGGTTGGTGGGTGACTACTCACTCTTTTTCATCGGGATATTGTGTATGGTAATCTACTACGTCTATTTTCATCCATCAATTGGCTATTGGTGCAAGTCCCCACAATCAGCACTGAAGAAGGAGTTTCAGCCAGACCAGCCGCCGCCGAAGAACAGAACTGACTTTCTGACACGTAAAAACTCTTTAGGCCATGAGCATTTGACTAGCAATCCTCATAGCGCCACCAGTTCTCGAAGAAATGTCACTTTTGCCATGGATTATCAGTCCGCCTCTGCAGGGAGCAAAGAACATTCGTCAGGGCAAAATTGTAATGCACCTACAAATGTGGCACATTGTGGCAAGCCCAATTCGATGGAAGAAAGTGTGTCCGCTAGCGATGAAACTCATTTATGATTTAGATACTGTACTGTGAGTGACAGACTGCTAAAATTAATAATTCTATTCTACTCCGCAATGACACCAAAACTTTTATTGTTAGTTCTACTGTAGTTGTACTTAAAGAAATATGCAATCGTTTGCTACTGTACTATGGTACTTATTGGATGTTGCCTATACACAATAATATATACTTACCTACTAAATGAACATAGTGATAATAATGGCTTGCGAGACTATTCTTGACAACGTTTCCGTAATTAGTATGATGCGTTGACATTGACGATGTATTCGTGTTTAGCGGCCTTGTATTTTAAAGTTTATAAATGTAACTAATATCTACTAAAAAGGATAATATAAATTATACAGCTATTTATCGTCTTTTCTGCCTAGAAGTATGTTTGTTTCCAGTTTATACTTTCGTGATACATACTTTATTACTAAACTTTTATAAATGTCAAATCGCCACAAAATGTCTCGCGTAGGGTAAATTGTAAAAGCTTTCCATTCTACTTGGCAATATCTGTTTAGTTGCTATTTACCAATAGAACAGTGATAGTGGCGAAGAACTAAAACCTTATTGTTTGTGTGAGTTGCACTTGAGTATTGTAGTAAAATATCATGTACATGAAACACTGTTAACGACTCGTAACATAGTCTCCAAAAGCAGAACGTCAACCAAAATAATATTCAATTTATGTATTTTAAGTACGAAACGCAAAAAAATAATGCATTCATTTTTCTATGTACCCTATTAAGAATGTATATCTCCTTTTTTGATACTTTTAAACTAATTTTAACAAGTGTGTTAGTTTATGCAATGTAAAATTCCTCTGCATTTCTGTTGTAGTTGTAGATACTAGGTACTTAATATATTTGGTATAAACATACATGTATGAGTATGACAATGAACGAATTGGACTACTACACTACAAGTAGAGTATAGCTAACGTACTGAATGAGGAGACTGAAAATTGGTGACCGTGAGTGAGTGAACTTGTTATGCCTAGGAAAATATGAAAATATGTAGGCCATAGATTATTATTGCTAGGTAAAACCTTAATTGCTTCACATTTATTAAATGAACTTGCCAGGACATTCTACATAAAACAGCATTTTAAAATTGTAAAGGGGTAATTGGATTTGAGTAATTGGTAGTATTCATTGGTAGGTATGCTATCTTGTCTCAATCTTATCTCATCTTCATTATCTTATCACACTTGTTAGTTGAACTTCAAATAGAATAATAATAGACAGGAATCTCGACGATCATAATGAAGAATGTATTATGTAGAGCAATGTCATGTCAGCCATTTTAGTAGATGTCACGTAGAAATGTTTTGTTTTTGACGGATGTATATGCTAAGAACATCGGTCAGTGTATAGCTCAGCTGCAATCGAATACACGTACTTTTGATTCCTTGCCTGCAACTTGGCCTGATCTATGACTTTTGACCTCATAAGGTTGTACTTTGCAATACTAAATGCCTGAAAATAAGTATTTTAGTGTGTTACGTAACTTGTTTTCCACAATGTTTACAAATGATAATTAATCCTTGGAAAATTGCAAGATTTGATTACAATATAAGCAATATAATTCATAATATGTAAACAGCTCATTAGATTTGCTTAAAATTAATGGGTCGCCGAAGCTGATTTGGTACCCCGAAAACCTGTATACTGTATATCTACAGTGAGTTAAGAAAATGTGGGTTTAACATGAACGTATCTGTGAAAGCTTTAAATTTCATTTCGATGTAAGAGAAAGTAGATTATTCCATATTTACTTGACACACTAAAGAAAGTACTTACAATCATTTCATTTCTAGTAGTACAACCCCCATTCACCACTAAAACCTCATCACGTAATAACGAAAATGTGTCCGGGTCAGTTGTTACTTGTTATTTTAGGTAGTCAATCTGTATTTCTATCATTTAATACTATTTCGTCAAGGGCCGGGAAATCACCCTTCCTTCTGACAATGAAAATAAATATTATGTAGTAGGTAGTCAAGATTGTAGATTGCTAAATAATCATTGCATAATAGGGGAACTTTTTCAAAGGTATTATGTTAGTAAAATGTATACATTAGCATGTTTTACTTAGTATTATCTGTAGTTATTACAACACGCTCTCAATATGGCAAATGTAATGTAAGTTAACTGCAGGTGTAGTTTTTTCCGTTTCAGTTTATTAGTTTAAAAGTTCTCCTAAACGAATTTCATTGTTGCAAGATTATAATAAGTAGGTACTAAATAACTATAAATGCCATACTAACCAATGGCGGAGCACAAATAAAAAAGGACTGAACGTTACATAACAATTGAATTGGCAATTGAAATGATGTGTAACTCGTAACATGTAAGCGTAAGTAGTAAGTATTATGTAAGTAGCAAAGGGAAAGGTTCCATCGTATGTATGTATAATGTTGTATAGTAAAATATGGAGAAAGGGTCCAATCAAACTCCAACCAAACAAACCAAACAAACGTGTTGCATGCAATTTACTAACCTCACTCAAAATAAAGTATTTTGGCTTAAATCGTTAGTTGTCCATGTTCATACTAATCAGTACTTCATTATAATGTATTCGCCTTTGTTATACACATAAAATAACATTACTTTTAACTTATCTATGCTAATCATAAGTAACTTAAAAGTGAAAATAAATAAGTTATGTATTATAAACTGTTATACGTATACAAAAATTAGATTAACTTTCTTTCATACACTTATATCGCCTGTCGTAATCTTCAAAAATAAAATAAACTCGAAATGAGAAATATAAAGGACTTTAACTGTTGAATTATATTTTAAGATTAATTAAAAACCTCACTTTCACGCATACACTCCATAATAAAAATATGACTTAATTTAATCAGCTCACTTACATTTCTACTGAAAATCAACTTACTAAAGCATGCAAATTTTTTTCACAAGCAAATCGTCCCCCAACCATGCTCACCAATGTGGGACGATTTGCAATAGGTCCATTGCACCGATTAGAAATAGTTGGCTGGCTCTTCGTTGGGTCCATTGTGAGGAGAATGGGAAAGATGGTGGGACTTGTTCCAGCACCCGTATCCGGTAGCACGGCCACCAGCTCAAACATTGAAGACACCTTCGTTTTTGGATGCAATCATCATGAGTGTGTAACAAATGACAACGGTTCGTGTTGATTTTTGGAAGACCGCTTATTTAAAATGGGCAACTAGAGTTAAAATTCTCCTAATTAGAATTATTCATTAATTAACAGAATAACTCGAAACCAGAATCCGATTCAACAGAAATATCTCCTTTACCACAAGCGCCACGCGCCACCAGGCAGTCGCTGTTCCAGTCGGTAAACAACAATAACAATACGAATCTTGCAGTTCAGGAAATATCAAAAAACTCTTTAGCGAGGACGGTCAAGACAGAAAAAGAAAATTCGACGACACCCCTCTGCCCTGTTACAGAAGAGGAGGAAGAAGCTAACGTTATTCAGGTACCCGGCTACTTAATATTAATACTATGATGAGTTTTTTGCCTAAAATATGTATAATACGGTCTAATAGCAGAAAATAATGTATTTTTAATGGTTGTTAATGGTATGGACAGATAACTAATTTTTTGTTTTGTTTTTTTACTTACTGAATTTAAATTAGTGCTTGTCTAGTATTTAAGCTATATTTAATTTATAATTTATGCAATATAATCGGGTGGAGGAGAGTGACGAGATGCAGTCGCGGCTCGCTCTCTCCGCGTCATCCTCAACACCAAAGTCTGGTCGGAAATGACTGTAGAGAAATCTGATAAAAGTGTCTATAATTATGAAAACGTACGTCGAATATGGCAATGGTGAACGCATATACATGGTACATCAAGAACGCAATATAAATAATAAGACATTAATAACATAAATAGCAAGACAATTGCCGTTTTTTGATTTTGTAAAATTATGGAATTTATTGTTTAAGAAAGGCAGGAAAAATTAAAATTGCTGTAAAAATAGGAAAGGGTTCTTGTAGTATCAAAATCAAAGTATTGCAGCCTCAACAATTTTAACGTCATCCACTGGTCGATCTTCAGTATCAGTTTCCACAGCGCCTATTCGTTTCACTACGTGCATCCCAGCCTTTACTCTGCCAAAAATTGTATGTTTGCCTGTGAAATATACAATTTTGTACAATTATTGTCTAACAACGAACAAACTACAAGTAGCCAGGTTTACTGTGCATTTTTTTTTTAGATTTATTTTACATCTACATAGCTCACCACTTTATATATGCACATATTATTATTGTTTAAAAGATTATTACCATCGAGCCACTGCGTTGGACCCAAAGTGATGAAAAACTGTGACCCATTAGTATTCGCACCTGTCAAATACATACACATATATTATTATAGTGAAAGCATCTAATTGTCCTTAATGATGTTAACTTTCAGATTCAATTTCAATGTTTTCTCATCTAGATTATTTTGCAAAAACAAAAACCCACCCGAATTAGCCATAGATAAAATTCCAGCTCCGGAGTGTTTCAACTCAGGATGAATTTCATCCTCAAAAAATTTTCCGTAGATTGACGCACCACCCCTTCCTGTTGCAGTTGGATCGCCGCCTTGTATCATAAAATCTCTAATAATTCTATGGAATTTTGTTTCATTGAAGTAACCACGTCGTGACAATTCCGCAAAATTTCGACACGTTTTTGGGGCATGATTCCAGTACAGTTCTATAATGATGTCTCCCATTCTGTAATACATTAAAACATCGAACATTAGTATTTGGTCATTAGCATTAGCAGCACTATAGTCCATTATTAGAGGTAATTTTTATTTTAGCTTTTTAGCTAAATTAAAGGTATTATAACTAAACATGGCTAAACTTATCTACTGTCCTTAAATGATATGACCACAGATTTGGACTTATATATAAGCAGCATTATGGCCCTTTAGACTAGGCTAAAAATGCTACTATTAAATACTCTCGTCTTTGTGATTGGGACCATATGACTTAGAAAATTATTAAAAAATGACAAACTTACGAAGTACCGATTTGAACGAGTGGAGGAGCCCACGTTGGGTCTGGGAGAGACATTTTGAAAATAAGTATTATTCTTAGAGCAAAATAACGTAATGGGAAATCCAAGAAATTAACGATGAAATGTAAATAATATGCAGTTTCTACAGGTTATTTTATAAAAAGTCTTTAATTTTTTATCTTTCTCCGAAAGTTCGCCGCATCCATCAGCAGATTGTAAGACAAAAACAATGAATTAAAAATCGCGGTATATACAACGAACGCAAGGATAAATTGCGAGCTATATGAGCTTGTAGCGTGCATTGTATATTACGTCAGAAATAAGCATACCATTTCGGCAGATGTAGGATGTAGATGTAGAATAGTGAATGTAAATGTAATGAATGGCAATGATAAAGAAAATAAACACCCCAGCAATCCCCCCAATGATGGCAAAAACTTTCAAAATTGCAATACCGTCAACTAACTACCCTGCAACAGCAAGGGTGACACTTGCCTCACGACGCTGACATATGGTTGAGATTTTATTACGTATCCTTGCTATCATTCGCTTTCTTTAGAAGCATTTGATTGTTTGAAATGCATGCATAAAGGTGTTTATTCACAACACCGAACACCTTTCATTCATCGCCGTCGCGTCGTCAATTAGAATAACAAATGATTGAGATTGGTGTCGGGATAAGAGTAGGATAAGAGGGCCTTTAACGCCACATAAATTTATTATGCCGATTGCAAATTGTGACAAGTCCACAATTTACAGAAGAACCAGGACAGGACAGAATTGTCAGTCAGTCATTGCATGTAAGTAAATGTTTAAGTCTGTCATCTTATCATTAGATATTTCCTTCTCAATCTCAGATTGATGATAAATCAAAACCATACGATTTAATATATATTATGTTTATGTCATATTTACGTATTTAATTTAAAAAATACTATATTGTTGCACATTTTATTAGCTTGTAAACTCCAGCAAGTAGTAACACATTCAAATCAACATTTAACCATCAGTTGTCCGTATTCAATATAATAGGTATAGAGTTGAGAGTAGTTTGAAGTTTGAAGTAGTCATTATAATGTATAATGGTTCCAATTTTGCTTTCTTATAGGACATTGAGTGGACATTGAGGTTTGCGAAACAAGAAGCCAAATATCATTCCATGGTTGCCGGTAACGCGACATGGTCATAAAAATCCACTTTACTCTTCACTATGTGCACTGGAGCCACCACCTGTATTGTTAGCAAAAGCGAATTTCGGGTTTGACTTTATTATCCATTTGATGCATAATATGCTGGGAAACTTCTATTATTTTATTTGAATTTATATTTAAGCTAGCAAGTTACCTGAAAACCGCAATTGCATTTAAAACCCGACACAAAATTATACGATCCCAATCTGGACCCACAGTTTTCTTTAGGGCATATTATTTTCCCTTTTATCCATTCACCTTTTTCTATACAAGCAGTCATCCAATTAGGTAGTTGATCTTCAGGCACATACCATACTTCTGATTTGCATTCGGACGCTTCTGGAGTTGGTTTCACCTCATCCCCATGGGCATTTACAACTTTGTCTGTTTTAGGGGAAAAGATGTATTTAGGCTTTAGACCTTTAAACCTGAATATTTTTCAGGGCTTTCGAAAAATATTGGCTTCTTATTATTGTGCTATTGGCAATTTGACTTATAAATGGAAAGTTTCAACGTGATGCTTTCTTACATCTTGCACCCACCCCAACCCCACCCTGGCCTTCTATTATATATATTATCTTCTTGTTGATGTTATTAATATTATGGAACTACACCTAGTATACATTGCCCAAATAATACCCACCATGCCGTTTACCCTCAAATCCCCAATCAGGCCAGGCCCACCCAAACTAACATGATCATCGGGGTCGGGAATGAGCGTTCCGTGAACGACTACTTATTCCATGCATATCTTGCCGATTTTTTTAAAAAACCCGTATGTGGGATAGTAATACATTCTGATAATAATAAATAATTTTTCTAAAAAAGTTATTTTATTACTAATAGGATGAACTAAAAGGACAAATCGGCATCGACGACATTTCATTGGAAGCTGAACAGTTGTGGTGTCTAGTTCGCCCATCATCGAAGATATGTCAACGTCAGTGCTAATTTCATTATCAAGCTGAGTAGTAGTGCTATTGATCTGCTTTTCTCTTTCACACACTTCGTCTAACATTTTCTTGGCTGGAATTGGAACATTCAGAATCAGGAGACTCAATGACTGCAATTTCAAACGACAAATGCATCATTTAAGGTTAGTTTTGAAAGGAAAAAATATTTTGAAAGTACCTAACTGACTCGTATTATTAAAAATTATATCATTATGCATTACTGGCTTTTTTTAGATAAAGCTAGAGGTGGCTTCTGTAGGAGGAAGGTACAAGTGAGATTAGTGTATATTAATTAGTCTAGGGAACTATATAGACACATACGTGTACTATTAATTAATATTTTGTTTATGGATTTATGCATGTGTTTATGGATAATTTTTTAGTACTTCATTGATATCGTACAAAATAATTTTTTTTGTTACCAGATAATACGTTCGGCACAATTGTTCAGTGTACAGTGTACACCAATATTTATCCAGATACTGTACAGTCAAATTCGAACTAAAATACTAGCCTTTCTATTTTAAGTATTACTACGAAACGAACATAAACTTTAAAGCTTTGATGATCATTTTTGTCTTCTGAATTGCTGTGCACTCAAATTGGTGTGCTTATTAGTTATTGGCGGATAATTCCTTCCTACCATGTGTGCCTAGATGTGCAATTCGTTTCGACTTGCCCTGTTTCATAATATTGGGATGCAATGTTTAAATTTTTAGATTAAGATTAGAGTTTAACTTAACATAAAAGTCTATGTAATATGCTAATGTATGTATTATGTGGACAAATGTGGAGTAGATTCAGAGTGGCAGATTATTCCGTCATAGAATCGAACACTAGCTAAGCTAAAGCTAGCATTATTGTTCATTCCTTCTTTGTACATAACAGAAGAGCATAGTAATAATGAAACCATATATAATTACTATAAGAGCAAGGTACTAGGTATATTTACTATATTTTATTATTTGGTGTACAAAAAAGTAAAGGTAGAAAAGAAGAGTAGGAGTAGAGAGCCACAGGGCCGGGGTAGGGAGGGGATATGTAAACGGAACAACAACGGAAGACACCTTCTACTATCTATCTCTATCTACTAGAGCCTTTTAGTACCTACATCTACTTATATAGTTTGCAAGTACATTTACTCTTCTATTCTATAGTACCACTTATAGGTAGGTAATAGTAGGTACCTTAGAATAGATAGATGTTAGTTTTACTTTTTATGTGTATAAAGGAATAATGGCTCTGCAAGCACAAAGTGTATGCAGTGTAGAATCCAATGCAATCCACGAACGAGAACGAAGCTTATATTTTACAAATTCACATTATGAATCTTTATAAGAAGATCTCTTCTAAACTTGGTATATAATAACATGCAATTAAATCAGTACCTATAGCGAACCATGCGCTGTTGACCAATTGACAATTTATTTTATCAATCCTAGATTCATCTTTTTACTCCAAAACTCCAAGAAGAACTTTAAACTTCCAGATTCCAGAGTTGTCAATTTGCCATTTCATCTAAAAATTAATAGTAAGCCCGATCCATACAACGCCGCAACCAACGTCAGCGCCAAGGAAAGCACTCTAGCTCCGCAACATCGTCGGGCTTCGGGCTAGCAATCAACGACAGTTAGGAAGGGATCTTTCTCAGCTTTGGTTGTTGCTGTTGTGAAATAGCTCATCACGATATTACGAAAGTATATATTATGTAATGTAAGTTCAGTTTGCTGAATAATGATTAAGATTATGGAGCAAATCAAATTGATTTTAATTCTTTTATTATTTGTAACAGCAAATAATAGAAGAAATGGGTGTATAAATATTATTACCTATTACATCTTTTTATTTTTATTCAATGAATGAAAGGTATGAATAATATTTTAATGATAATAATAATGCTATGATTTTAGATGGGATGTTAATGTTAGCTACACAATTCACTGCGGTTAACAAACTGGAAGAATGCATGAGTGGATGTAATATAAATGGAAGAAACTTGGCTTTGGGTTGGCTTGTACATTGAATCATCATGAGAGAAGCAGAAAGTTAATTTCAATATAAGAGTAACTATTTCCACTAGGAGCAAGAGCAAAAGCAAGAGAAAAAGAGAAGTCTAACTCTAACTAATCCCAAGCAAGCTATCTACGTCTACTGGCTACCACTACCCTCCTATGTCCCTACATAAATGTTCATAATGTAGAAGAAGGAGTAAGAGCAAAAGGCTTTGAAACTCCAACTGAATCGAATCTACTTTGTTTATGAGGAAGAAGAAGAAGGAGGATGAAGAAGAAGTGAGAGGGTAACACAAGAATAATCTCCCGAACGAGAGTGAAACTGAAACTCGAAGTACGCGCTGAGGAAGAGCAAAAGACCAAAGAGTTGTCAGAGTGGTGGGGACGAGTCTAAAGGAGTTTGAGTCGTCGTTGTGGATTGGGCCGCTCCTCGCCCTTCCCTGTCATTGAACCTGAGCCTGGACAAGGGCATCCAATGAGGATTGCTGTAACAGTGGCCAGTACGGATCCCCCGTTCGGCTCATTGACGGCTAGTGACTGCATTCTTGACAAGCAAAGCCAGCTATGTGAGATAGGGAACTTTTGTATCCCAAAAGTCAGCACACGAGAAATAAATGTTTCGTTCTAGGTACAGAAAAGCGTAGGAAAAAGCTTAAAAGCTGGGTGAAACGAAAGGAAGCATCAAGCTAGCAAGCAAAGCAAGCAACCCTATTCTATAATAATGCGGACTATAGTTAAATATGAACTATAGAACGGGACGGGGACAGGACAGCATAGTAGATTGCATTGGAAGAACTCAACTCTGTTGTAGCTTTTAGAGACAGAAGAGTCCAACTCAGAAGCAGAGCACTACTCTAGAGTCTAGAGGCACAATGGACGATTACGAAGAGTTCGTTCTGTGTTAAGTGAGTTGGTGTCTGACGTGAGACTCAAAATTTGGTGGAAATCGCCCGAATTCTTGGATTTTTAATATTTTGGATCTTACAGGTAAGTCCTCTTTCATTCTTAAGTGGGGTGACCCTTGGGTCAGGCTAGAAATTGTGTCCAACCGGCCGGTTCAACGACACTTGCTATTGCCTTGAATTCGTAATATCAGTACTGTAGTGAATATTAAACATTGTATTGAATGGGAATGGACTTTACTTTACCTACCTTAGTTTAGCATCTACATCTACTGTCTCTTGACTTGCCATCACCATTATCCATACAATACAAGCAAACAATTCTATGTACAACACAAAACGCAAACCATATTCTTTATTATTGTACTATATACATTACATAATGTAATATTACTATATGTATGTAACCAATAGCTAACTCCTGTTCCTAATGTTAACGTCAGCTTGCTCTTCGTTGTAGTCGTAGTCGTATTTATATTTATAAAAGTGACATTAGTTAATCTAGTAACAGTCAGCAGTGTTCTCCTGTCCAGAGCAGTCGTCTTCAAGCAAAGCAAAAGCAAACAGTGCAATTGTTTAGTTCACGTACTAACTCTTGGGCTGACTCCTGAAAATAAATGAAGATTAAAGAACGCCTAGTGTAGTGTACAAAATAATTATGCCGTCAATATATTTTTTAGATGTTTGTACATGTACATCTTACATAAGAAACGTATTATGTAAGATCTCAAATCTGAAGAACTGTCAAAAATGTACCGAGTTCGCTAAGAATTTTTAACACGGACTGTGCAAAGCAAAATATTTTCTAAAAATGTGAACTAAAAGTGAAAGCAGTTTTTATTCAAGACAAAACCATTTATATTACGGTACGGATTTTTTGGAAATAGTAAAACAAAAGCAAGCTTATTAAAAATGCCATATACACATCTTACTCATTACAAAAGCTACTCACTTTTTTACTGTGCGTACCTTCCATATCTACCTACAAGCTACACTACATACTTATAATAGTTATAACTACATTATTACCTTACCTTAGTATCTCTACGTAACTATACCTATCTACTTAACCTAAGCCAGTATATATAATGATATTATAGGGAATAATAGTATAAAAGTAGAAAGAGTTCACTACTACTACTAACTGTGAGCTTGTGTAGTGTAGCTGTAGTAGTGGTCTTGGGTCGGTAAAATGGAATCGAATATGGGATGTTGGATGGATATCGATGTGGGTGTGCAATGTAGACAGTGTAATGTAAGAGACCTGGCCTGGTCTGGTATGGTATGCTCTGGCCAAACGAAGAAGAAGGCATTACATACATTACATGTACATATTATACCTAATGTTCTTACTCTTACATTACGCTATGTTGGCAAACCATTATTTTTGCTCTGTTCATCTTTTCTATCATGCACTGTCTTGTCTTCTACAGATTTGGTTTAGGCAACTCTAACTCTTCGTCTATGTACTTTGAGTAGTGTCAGTGTAGTGTAGTATACAAGAAGGATCTTCATTCTTGCTTTTGCTTATTGTTTATTCCATTGTAATGAAGTGGCTATGCATGGCTGAATTTCCCTGTACATAACTGTAGTACTTATTACTGAACTTATAGAAAGATAGTTATTAAAAAGTTTTTCGAGATCGAGTTAATGACAGTTCGCTCGCTACTAGTAATACTGTTCTGTTGTGTAAGTTAATTTTAGCTACGATTTTTCTGTTGCCATCGGCTAGAAATATTTTAGCTACTGTACTATACTACTGTTTGCTTCATTTAAAACTTCAAATGTAAAGGTAAGAAGCAGTTATCAATACTAGTAAGTACGTCACTATGCTTGAATTTTTTATTAAACTACGTAACTTGTTGTCATTTTACCATTTTAATAAGTGTTCTATATTATAAATACCAAGCTGTGTTCTGGTTTTTTGCAATATACTAAGTACAAAATCGTGTAATTACTTATCAACTATAATTAATAAGTCTCTAGTATGCTGTTAGTAGTAAGTTGGTCTTGCTGATTTTTATCAACTGGAGCAAAACTAGAAGATGTTAAAGATAGAAAAGGTGACATGCATTGACGTTTTGACATTGAATTGGAAACTCTTAATCTTAGCATAAAGTCATACTCGTACAGTACACCGCACCGGTCGTACGTAAGCTTCTGTGATCTCTATAATATAGCTGTCACTGTGTTTTATTATGCTTCAATTACTAGAAAATTAGAAATTATAATTGGGAGAATGCCTATAAAATGTCAGATTGACATCTGTTAGTCAAATACACATGGTTGTGATCCAGGTGTCATAATAGGCCAGCTCCAGCTGCCTATTACACCAGGTAGGCGTATAAAACCTAGCCGGTAATATGTTAGTAGTGAAAGTAGTGATTGATTAGGATTTCGATTCATTCGTCAAAAGTCAATCAGCATTTCAAGTTCAAATGAACATTTTTACCTATACGGCATACGGAGAAACTTGAGGAATGAATGACACATTATTGTTGTTATAACTGAAATGATAAATACTTTTGTACATAGAATACACATTTAGTGGATTTAATGGAGTTTTAATGCTCTTTGTATTAAATGGCTACATCAAATTAGAAGTTATATGATTGAATTGGATTCACTCACCACATGTAGGCATGTCATTTCATGTTTCTTTAGGTTTTATATGTGTAGAATGTGTAGTACATAAAACGTTGGGACAAATTCCAGTTTCAGAGTATTCTATGTAACTGTTTCTCCCTAATTTTTGATGCTACACAACTATTCCTCCATTGTCATTCTAGTACATGCTATTTTATGTGCTGATTACTATAATATAGGACAGCGGACAGCGGTTGTTAGTTAATGTTGATGTTGATGGTTATAATATAATAATTACTAATTACTATTAATATTTGCGAAAAAAGTAGATTGCCTATAAATAGCTATATTCAGACTTCAGACACTTCCAGTCCAGTGCAGTTAATCCTAGGATGCATGCCACTGATGAATAGTAATAGACCATGAGGTGAAAGTAGTTGTGGTGTAAAATAAAGTCAATGTTTTGCAATTCAATCAATTTGTTGTCCTTAGTTAACATACAAAAACATTGTCACTTCACTGAAGTAAAACTACTACATAGTACATACATAATACTACACTGTGCTTTATAATAATTGAAATGTCAGTGCAAGCAAAGCTCCTTTTTCGTTCGATGTATGTATCATTTGATCAGTGAGGTATCAGTATTGTAGGTATGTAACTAATTTTGTGCAACACTGTACTTAACTTGTATCTATGTGAATTTGGTAGGGGTCTAGCTAAATTTAATAAGTCGAAGTGGTATTTTGCCAATTTGGCGTACATAACAATTAGCAATTTCATGGCTTGACATATTATAATGTCACTCCCTATACTGTATTGACGTGACACGTGACTGGATTACTATATACCTAAATAATTTTGTTAGCTTATTGTTAGTCGAAGTCAGGGTAGAGAGTAACATTCTAATGTGCACATAGGTAGACTTATGTAACACTTTAAAGAGAAATTAATTACTTTCTGTACTTGTACACTTTGAGACGGTTTGAGAAGTTCGTCAAAGCGAAATACAAAGTCCAAAAAAATTCGACTATTGGGATATCATGTGCATGTGAATGAAGAATGAAACTTTTTGAGCAGATTATAAATATAATTTTAGTGAATATATTTATTTATGAGCTTACATTTAAGTATTTTAACCCGTATAAGTAAACTGAACAAATACATCTTATCATCATACAAACAACAACAGGGAGGTAAATAGTAATGCCAACAGCCTTGGCTTACAAAACAATACAAAACTGTAGAAACAAGGTAGCAGCTGCTAAAAGTTATGGTGAATTTGAGGATTTTTCAACGTGCTACTAGGTGGATATGATATACCATACCTTATTTATTTGTGAACACTGTATATGAAGAAAATGGTACAAAATTACAATGTATTGTATCAGATTGACTAAGACATAATATAGGTTGTAGAGCTATAATATGTGTTTATGTGTAGTGGACTAAAGTAACCAAATCTAGAATCAGATTAATTTAAAAACTACTTAATCATTGCGCATTGTATATTGTATGTAGACATGTAGGTAATCTACTTCCTTTCACCTAGCAATTCCGTTATGTAGTTTAATTGTATAATATAGATTCGGTGTTGTACATAACTAACAGAATCTATAATATGTAAAGGACATGTCTGTTAAGCTGATAGCTGCAACATTCAATCCGAGCTGTGTATATCTGTTTATTAGCCAGGGTCAGGTAAACTGCATTTTAGGGTTATGAATTATGTGTATCTATACTGAATAACAAAATTGTCACTGGAAAATTGAAATCAAAATCTTGGTTGAACATAGTTAAGTCGAGTTTCAATTTTGTAAAATACTGCGAGATGCCAATTTTAACGCAATTTACTAGTACAGACGACACAAGGCTGTTGATTCGATTCAAGTTGCTTAAATACAGTTTCATTGCATTCTGTCTACTATGTGCCAAACTGCCGAGTTAGCAATATCCCTGGATCCTGAATATTAGCTCAATTAGCTTTCTCCTCTATCTAAATATGTAGTGCATAGATCATACCCAAAGTGGTATTGCTGAGAGGAACGGTCTTCTATGTAATGAAATTGAAATCGCACAAACCCGATGAAAGTGAAATTCATTTCGATTACATAATAATATGTTTACATTTCATAGATATATTATTTTTTACTCGTCATTCATTCATTCATGATGATGAGAAGGGAACATGCATACAAATCTATATTATAGTTTCATTTTCTATAAAGGGTATTTGTATAGTTAGTAAAACTGGGATAGGATAGATATCTCCTGAAGTCTGAAGTTCAAATGAAGACTCGCGTCATGTCATGTCAGTCAGATCAGCAAGGAGCGTCTGTCGGGTTCCTTTGGTTATTATCCTACTACTACGGGTTGAGTTGAGTTGACTTGACTCCGTACTCGGCTTCTTCCTTGCATTGCATGGGGCTGTCTCATTTCATTTGATTGAATTAGGTGGTTGGAGCGACTGAGAAATGAAAATAAGAGCAGTGCTACACTGCTCCGCAAATAATCAATATTTGCTCCTTTTTAGAAAGAACGGAACGAACTGACTGAGTCGTCAGTCGGGACTCGGGACGTTCACGTTAGTGTTAGTGTTAGCTCACTTCAGTTCCCTTCTCCCAAACGAAACCGGAGAGAGAGAGAGGAGAACCTACAGGAGGACCTCGCTTTTAGGACTAGGAGACTCTACTCGTACTCCAGAGCCTGAACCAGAGTCAGTCAGAAGAGAGGAATGAGTACAATAGCACACAGAGTTAGTGTTAGTGTTAGTAGAGAATAGGGTTTACTCATTTGGTTCTTTTCTATGTGTGTATGTGGTGTGGTGCTTGCTGCTCCTTATATACTGGTATGTATGTATGGTTTCGTTTAGAGTTTAGGTTAGAGTTAGGGCATTGTATTAAGCTTCATATATAGTATAGTAGTAAATGCAAGTTATATAAGTATGTAATACAATCAGAGAGAGAGAGACAGGGAAAGAGTGTGGAAGTAGGAGTAGAAGTGGAACCAAAACTAGAGACCGCAGAAGAGGAGAGTCGGAGAATTTCGAGATGAAGAAGAGTGTAGTATTATAATCTTTTATTTGTGCGTATGCGTAAATGAAGGCAATAAGAAAGAAACAAGAGGTATATGAAAATAGTGCATATTCCGAGAGAAAATAAGTAAGAACGAAGCGAAGGAAGGAACTCTTCTGCTGATGTTAATGTGACTGTGACTACTTTTGCTTTAGCTGTAGCTGTAGCTTCTTTAGCTATAATATTATACTAGTATATAGTAAATATACACGGATAGCTAAAGAATAAGGCCTAAGGCTAGGCGTCAAGCCATTACGTTATGTTAGGCACATAATATTATAATATCCGTTCCTTTCAAAGAGCTTTTCTAATTTTTTGCTGTGGTTTCGTTTCGTTCGTTTGCTTCTTTCTTGTCTTATTCTCAGGCCATACACCAGGTATGTCTTCCATATGTACGTATGTATGTACAGATATTTATATTATGTAGTTCTTGTAAGTAACGTCTAGTCTTTAAGCGTATTTGTATATCTATGTAGTGTGTACTGTACTTATTTGTAACTACCTGTGTACGTGTCTTGTATATTCTGGTGAGCGTAGATTAGATAGACACTAGTACATAATAGTACATGCATACCGATTGGCTTTTAAAGGAATTTTATTTAAGTGTAAGGCAGTTTATGCATATGTGGGTAGCGTATATTTAGTTTGGTTTTGGTTGTATGTAATAAAGGTGTATGTGCTCGTCTTCGTACTACACATATTTTATAGCGTACCTACCTACCTAAGCAAGTGTACCTGCTAGTAAAAGAAGGTGGAACACAAAAATGCAGCTTGTAGTGTCAGAAGCTATCTATATAGCTATGTAGAACATTTATTATATGATTTTGTACACTTGTTAGTACAGCACTACGACACACTATATGGAATATGGACGCTTTGATGTTATGTTATAGAAAATATTACAAAATTAATACACGCTTCGGTTGTGCTGATCTTCAGTATGTATATCTGGTTTTAATAAAGTTTACACTTTACGCAGTCCAGTCCAAATCCAGCAAGTATATGCCGTTGGGTAGGGAGGTAGGGAATGCCTTTTATTTTAAGTTATTATAAGTGTGTAGAGTAGAGATATTAGTCATAGACACTTCTCAGAACTCTGTAAAGATATGTTTTACAGGGAATCTGTTTCTCTGTGCTCTATACATACTATGAGCACTCGTACGATTAGAATTACTGATAAAATATAAAGAAGTCTTCGAGCGTTTTGCATGACAGTAGACACTAGACAGTATGTGAGAGTTTGTATGGAAACTACGAAACTTAGTTTGTATGAGTGCGTACTATAGTTTGTATTTGGTATTGACAGATTGACACTATGGAAAAATCCAACAATCAGAAATTTGTATACTACAGATTTAGATTTAACTAAATAGTATGTGTCAAACTGCATTAGTATTAAAATAGTTAACTGGTCGTGGTCATATACTTAGTCATATCAGTAGTCCCCAATTCCAAACTTATAAATATAAGCGTTAAACACCTATACAAAACAAAACTGTCCAGGTTGTACTTGTATCTTCTAGCTTCGTAAGTTTATGTAGTAAGCAAAAAATGTAAGTATAAAGTGCATTTATAGAGTGCCGAATAGATCTTGTAAGAATTTTTGACTTTCATTGTGGAAATCCATGTACTCATAACTACTCCAATAATATTTGTTCAAAATCGATAGTAAGTAGAGTAGAAGTACTTAATAGAACTAAATATAACTATGGCTTGCATAAACTGTCCATAATTGCGATTCTTTCATATCTTTGCTTGCAAGTTATTTCTAAGTATAAGCAACAACGTGGTTTTCCATTTTGGGCAACTAACACTAACATTGTACATAAGCATTGTAATCGTGCTGCAGTGCGCAGCGTTGTCCCCATAAAATCATTATAAGCATTATGGCATTATTATGCTGATGCTGTGCTGTGTTGATTTGGTTTTCTTGCACCATATCTAAAGATGTATAGTCCTTATTCATTGTAATGGAAAAGGGAATTCATGATGTAATAATAGTTATGGATGGATTAAAAAGTGCTGACATATATAATGAAATAGTGCTGAAATATGATACCCAGTTTTACGTTACACATAACCGTATACTTGAGTATTACTTTACTGTATAGCATTTGGATACACATGATCAAAGATGTGCAACATCGGCATATCGGGTAGGACAAAAATACCATTATACTATGTACTCTATGTCAATGTGTCATAATAATAATAGTTTTACTTAAAGGCAGCCCTTTAAAATATGACACACTGACACACCTGTCCTGGTCATCTCTTTACTTAAACATAAGGCACAGATAAGCGATTTAACAACCTTTCCCATGGTTGAGTAAACTGGTAGCCTGTGCCATATTAAATATTTACTGAAACTGTTTAGATGACATTTTCAAATTTAATTTTGAAAAAGTCAAGCAATAGAGTGATACACTATAATAAATAATAATTACTACTTTATTTTATATTTTATATTTACATATTATGTATCTTACAAGTGAGTTTGCGATTTGCTGTGTACAGTAACACATAAGCACAGTGTACAAGTGCAGGATTAAACATTTGAAGTTATAAGTAATAGTAAAAAGACTTTCACTGTTCGTTAAAGGTCGGATGTTTATATAAAATTCTGTTTTGCGCTGCGCTGGTGGTTAAGCTTACCTGCTTACATATAGAGAACTAATGCTATTTAACTATTGATATGTGGTATAATGTGCAATCGTAATTTCCAAAGGTTTTAAAATGTTTTTCCATGTGAGTAGGAGTAGGATAACGAATCGATATGTCGATATGCCATAATTAATGTTTAATTACTACCAATTTTCAATATTAATTAAATCACTAAAAAAATAAGTATGTAAGTGAAGTATTATAAAGGTATTCAAATACCTTGTACTCAATACTAGTTACTAGTGACGGCTAAAAGAATAACTAACCTTAATACCTAAATCAATTGTAGTATGTACTATTATGTATTAGTAATTAACGTAGTACAATAGTATAATTCGCCATTGTGTTGTGTAGCAGTGCAATATAGTGGGGGTACAAGTGCAAGTACTCGTCTGTTATGAGTAGGTCGCGCAAATAAACTAATAATAAATAGGTTTTAAAAATGCTTCAATACAAACGGACCGGTCGTCGAATTTGAAAAGGAATCAAAAAGAAAGCGATCGAATTTCTTGACGGGGAAAGTCATAGCGATTATGTTTCATTTGCAGCATAAGCGTATGGCTTTTCCCCTTGAGACTTTTGAGTGTTCATCCTGCTTGTTCCAGCGTTGTCCTCCTCGTTTGTCAACTCTCAATTATAATAATAATAGTTTGTATGGAAATTTTCGGAATGAAGTTATAATATGTATATTATGCATTACTAAACCTTAGTAAATGTACATAAGTAAGTATGTAAATACATTTATATGTTGGTTTAATAATTTAATACGTATGACAGAAAGGTGAAATGCTTACACATACAAGACAAGTCTCAAGTCACGAACTTGATTTCTTTATAACCGGCCGGCGTAGTACTTAATGCAATCCTTCATAGGACGGTTTTTAACTGGGGATTGGGGGAAAGTTAAAATTAATAATGAACGTGTGTAATGATAGTAGCTTATGTTTTGTTGGTTTTGACGTAGGTAAACAAAGAATGGCGAAATGTAGGGAACAATGATGTTAGTATCGGATAGGAGTCCAATCCAAGTACAGAGTGATACGGATTCTTCTTCGTCTCTATTGGAAAGCAGGTGGGCCAAGTCGAGACAGAGTTCACCTCTCTCCCCCTCTACAAAGTTATTAGAAGGATCATTTAGTCGTCGTCGCCTCCGATCGCCGGACACGTGAGAAAATAGCAAAATGCTCATCTACAAGTAGTTGCCAGGAGGAATGGAAAACTACGATTTATTCGGCGATGACTTGGGAAGTGGAATGCTCGATGGTTTGGCAGACTTAGGGACGGGAGACGGCTTCAGCGGTGGCTCTCAGCCTGTGCCAAACCCTTCCCAAAGGTCGGCGGGGAGTGTGGACAGCGTCATGCAGAGTTTCAACAGTCAACCGCCAAGCTACACGCAAATCGGTCAAGGGATGACCCCTCCATCTAAAATGGCATCCGGACCAGGGGGATATCCTGACTATACGAATCAGTACGGTCAGTACCCTTCCAGCTCCCAGCCTACCCTTGGGAGCTATGGGACGCCACCGGGAGGGACTCCCTCCCGACCTATGGCAGGATATCCACCTTACCATCAACCATCCAACGTGGCGAGTCCCAGCATTCAACATTATCAGGACTACTCCTCTGTACAAAGTCAACAACAGCAGCAGGCGATGATGAGACCAGGAGGGGGAGGGGTGCCTCCACCTCCTACACAGCAGCAGCCTCATGCTCCGCCTCCTCCTCGAATGGTCAGTCCAGCACCGCCTCCGCACTCTCAACAACAGCAGCAACAACAACAATTCGGAGCATACAGAGCACCCGGGCAGGACCCAATGTATGTCCAACAAATGCAAAGATGGAACGAACAACAGAGTTATGGATCCACGTTGCCTCATCATTACCCTCCGAATGCGGCCACAGCCTACCGTCAACCACACGCTTACCCTTCAAATCTTCCGAGACCTCCACAGCAACAACAACAGCAGCAGCAACCACAATTAAATCAGCAACAACCTCCAAACCCCCAACAACAACAACAGCAGCAGCAGCAGCAACAACAACAACAGCAACAACCACAACAGCAGCAACAACAACAGCCTCCGCAAAGCTCTCAGCACAACATTCCGTACATGGCGCGACCGCAAGGAGCGACGCCGGTCATGTCACAACCACAATATGCGCAAAATATGTATCCTAATGCAAATACGCAGTACTCAGACTACCACCATGCTTCCTCAGCAGTCGGGAGACTTGGAAGTGGCCCCGTCGGTCCAACGGCCACTCCAACCTACCCGGCCTCTCATCACAGTCAGCAATACAGTATGCCTACGGCCCAACATAATCAATATGGGAATCAGTATGGACAGTATTATCCAGGACAAGTTCAATCGACTCAAGGAATGACGAGTGGGGGTCCACCCCCATCGTCCAACCCTATGTCGACGCCTTACCCTGGCTCGTACGCTACGGGCCCTTCCGGAGTGCCCAGTAACCTCAACTCTCCGGTTCCTAACGGAAGTCCTAGTTATAGACCCGGCTATGCTCAACTTCCACAACTCTCACCCCGACTTCCGAATGCGTCGCCAAGGCCTCCGGCACCGTCACCTAGGCCTCCAGCCGCAACGACGCCCACGATACCTGCGTCACCCGTACAAAATTTACAGAGTCTCTCACAGAGTGCCGGACCTAATTCTTCGGGTCCACAACAACCCCTGCCCCCACAACCAAATTCTCAGCCGAGTAGTTTACAGCAATTAGAGCAAATGGTTATGCCTCATGTTAATAAAAATTCTCCGTCACCGAAACCTCACAGTATGCCTGGCGGTGGGGTGATGAGTCCGATGAGTGGGCCCAAAACACCAATGTCCATGCCAATGTCACCCAGCATAAGTGGGCCAAAGACTCCGATGTCTCCTACTCAGTGGCAAACACCACCCATTCGGCCCAGCCAGCCGCCAGTCTCCAAATCCTTTCACCAACAAAATAGTAGTCCTGGGAATCTAATGTCTCACATTCCAGGACACAGTGGGCTGCCGCATTCTCCTTTGACGCCGCACTCGTCAAATCTCGATAACGCCCTTTCCAGTATTGTACGAGCACAAGAAGCGGATTTAGAGTTGAACAGTTTAAGTGCAACAATGGATACGTCAACACCCGAAATCCCCTCATCCCGAGAAGATTCTAACAACCTTAATAATATGCTGAACAAACCGTCGACTCCAGCTCCTCCACCTCAAAATTCTAATAGTCTAAGTAATGAGCTGACGTCCCTAAGTTCCTTGTCATCTTCTTTAGCCGTGGGGGACGATGGGTCTTCACACAGCACAAACACTCACGACTCCTCGCTAGATAATCTCAATTCAAATCAATCACAAGGTCAAGGTCAAGGCTCGATGTCAGGATCCTCCTCCATGCAGCTCGACGACTCAAGATATTCAGTCATTAATTCTTTAAACGAATCTCCTATGGGCAATGACAATAGTATGTCCATGTCCTCGGCTATGGACAATTCTCAGGTTAATCAGCAGCCATCAGATTCATCGGGATCCCTCGTTAACTCTGTGGGAAATAATTCCATGACGAATTCAAATACTCCACAGCATAATGCCTTCTCCTCAGTCATGGGAATGAATTCGCAAGTTAATAGCAATTCTTCCTCAATGTCCAATTCCTCACCTGTTCCACAAGTCAACTCACAGCAGGGAATGCAAAATAATTCAGTAATGAACTCAATGTCCGGGGGGAACATGATGGGGGGCTATGGAAATCAGAACTCAATGCCTCCACAAGGACCTCAGCAAAATTCGGTATATCCAAATAATTCTATGAACAGTTCACCCGGATCCGGAATGAGACAACCTTCGATGATGCCTCCACAACCTCCCCACCCTCAATATCAACCGCCAAGGTTCCCGGGGAGTGTGGACGTGCCTAATTCAGTACCGCCACCTCAACAACCATATATGGGGAATTACCATACTGGAGGTGTTCGTCCAGATATGTATCCAGGAAGTCCTTACCAACCAGGAGGTGTTCATCCTAGTGCAATGGGTGGCATTAGGCCTCCTGGTCCACCTGGCCCGTCACAATATCCACCAATTGGACACGGTGTACCACCACCACAACAAATTCCACCCCATATGGCAACACCTGGAGGTCCTGATCGCTACGCTTTCGAAATTCATCAACTGCAGCAACAGATACAACATATGTATTCCATCCCGCCTACACAACAAACCCAAATTCAGGTAAGGAAACAATATAAAAAATCATTTGTGCCAGTGTCTTCTGTAATTACAAAATTTACAAGTTTTTTTTGTATTTCCGAATTTAGATCGCCGAACTGCAAGAAAGATTGCGAATTCTGCAACAACAACAGCAACAAGCGATGCCTCCCGGTAGTTCAGGATATGGCATGCAACCTCCAATGGGTGCAGTGCCAAATCAGAGTGGTGGACCTATGTACGGCCAGCCGAGCTCAATGCCCATGCCCCAGGTAATTACCTAATATTGTCACTTGAATAATGTATAGCTGCATGATCGAAGCAAAAGCGAACGGAGCAGCGCTCTAAATAAATTCTTTCACTGTAAGTTACGTTGATTTGATGGCCTAACTTCTAGCTACGTAGGGTATTCCCGTAATGCTATCGTCTATGGATATGGAATGGAGATTATAGAATATTAGAGAGGGTCTTATTGATTTTTGTGTTTAACGCAGGGAATGCCTATGGATGTTCTCCCTGGAGACATGCTGGATGAGCCCGTAGGGAAATCTAAGAAGAAGAAAGAGAGGAAACCTAGGGAAAATAAAGGTGGAGGTAAAGGGAAGAAGGGAAAAGAGTCAAAAGACTTGAGTGGGCTGGGCGGGAGCTTAGGACAACCTGCGTCCAATTTTTCCGCACCTGGCCCGTTGCCGCACGAAGTATACGATTTCCAAGATGTACCTCCGGAAATTCCTGAGAAAAAGCCTAAAAAGCCTAGGTAAGTAGTTATTTTCAATATGGGAAAAATAATGACCATTGTGGCATTCGTTGAATTTGCCAGTGTTTTTATTGATTTTTGGATATTTCAGGAAACCTAGAGAGCAGAAATCTCCAAAGGAAAAGAAAGCCAAAGAACCCAAGCCGGTGAAAGAGAAAACTCCTAAAAGGTGAGCTGTTTGCTAATATAAATTCTTACGTATTGATTCTATAGAATTGGGGAAATTTGTTTTGAACGTTTCTTTTTGAATATTTTTAGATCTAGGAAGAAAAAGCCGGCTGTAGAACCTCCCCCAACAAGTGGAGAGAATCAAAACTCTTCACAATTTGTTGAAGGTCTCCTCGAAGGAGGAGATGCAACAGGACCACCCGGTCATTTAGACGATACAATTGAATCGGATCAAAAAAACGGGATTGGTGCTGCTGGTATCACAGCAGCTGAAGGAGGCCCCTCTGTGCCCACTAGCGGAGGGGAAGGTGATACCAGCACCCAAGATGGCACAAACACAACCAGTGAAGCCATGTCCACAGGACCTCTTCCTGCCCCAGAGCTTGCAACACCCGAGAAGCCCAAAAAGAAGAAATCAACAAAGCTAAAGTCTAGCTCAAGCAAAAAACGACCCTCAAAGTAAATTTTCTAATTTAGTTTGCTTTATGTAAAAGTTTTAAAAAAGTAATAATAACTATGCAGTATTTAAATGGGTACGCTTAATACAATTTTTATTGTTATTATTTCCAGGACTTTATTAGCTTTGTCGAAGAAAAAGAAAAGGAAGAGGAGCGACTCCGAAGGATCCGATATGGATGCTACACCACCTCCTTCACCCCCACCCGAGGAAGATAATTCAAACGTACGTAAATTAATATCAAGTACGATTATTCTCTTGTTTGCTCATTATTCGAGTAACTTATTTGAGGTGTTTTTCCAATTTTAGAAACGAAGATCAGCTCGGAACACAAAAAGGAAAAAATATGTAGATGATATCGATTTGGATAGTCTGATTATTGAAGATGACTCTCAACCGAATAAGGAGACATTAAAAGCTATCGAGGCGGCCAAAAAGGCATCCGTGGTGGATGCGGTGGCAGCAGGAATTCCAACGGAGGGTGATACCACCACCGAAACACCGGATGCTGAAGCCAAACCCGCTGAGCCTACACTCACGCCAACACCAACGCCAACTAAGCCTGCATCTAAATCGAAATCCAAGAAAAAGGAATCTAAAGAAGAGCCAAGAAGAGAAGACAGCATGTCTAAACCAAATTTTGTATTTGTGGTACGTAATCTTATACTAATGCACAGAAAATCGACATTTTTCAATATTTATATTAATTCTTATTTTTCATTTAGAATCCTGCGGAAGAAGATGCAATGATTATCCAACATATTTTATCAATACGAATGGGTAAAAGAGAAATCGTATATGAAACATCAGACGAAGAAGATGAAAATGAGAATAAAGAGAACGAAGATGGCAAAAAAGCGGAGGAAAAGTCTGAAGATAGTGAAAAATCAAAAGAAACTACTGCTACTACTACCGCTGAGGAATATAAACACGAAGAAGGTATGATTAATCCTGAAACGGGAGAAATGGAAAAAATTGAGGAAAAGGAAAATGACGACAGTAAAGAGAAGACTGAAGTGAAGCCGGAAGAATCTAAGGCTACTGATGAAACTGTCGTTAAAACTTCTGACGCCGAGGAGAGCAAGGTGACTGAGGACAAAGACAAAGAAATTGAAAATAAGGCTGGGGAAATTGAAACATCAGAAAAGGTAGAAAAAGTCGAACCTTCGTCAGCTGATGTTGAAATGACTGAAATTAAACCGGAGACGAACAATAAAGCACCAGCGGAATCAGCAGTAGAACCAGAAATTAAGCCTATGGATATTGATATTGATACTAAAGATAATTCTCAATTAGATGCAAAAGCAGTTGAACCTGAAACGGAAACAAAGGAACCTGAAGCGGAAACAAAGGAACCTGAAGCCGAACCAGATAAAGACACAACAAAAATTGAAGATGCAGTGGTAGAAGACAAAGATAAACTGGAGGATTCTGAAACCGAGAAAGATAAGGAAATTAAACCGTTAGAAAATGTAGAGAAAGTAGTAATTGAAAAGGTGGATGAGGTTGACAAGGAATCAGAAAAGGAAAAAGAGGAAGAGAAAGAGAAGGAACAGGTTGGCGAAAAAGTAGAAAATAAAGAAGAGAAGGCCGAAGAAAAATCAGAAGAAAGTAAAGAAGGAACAGGGGAAGAGAAAGTTGAAGGAACAGAAAAGAAAGAAGGCGAGGAGGAAAAGAAGGAAGGCGAGGAGGAAAAGAAAGAAAACGAAGAAGATAATAAGAAAGAAGGTGAAGCTGCAGAGGAGGGGAAAGAGAAGAAAAAGAAAATTAAAAAGGAACCTGAAATAGTCGAAGTAGAAGAATTTTATGTCAAGTACAAAAGTTTTTCATATCTGCACTGCGAGTGGAAAACTGAGGAGGAGCTTTTAAAAGGAGATAAGAGAGCAACACCAAAAATTAAGCGCTTTAAACAGAAATTAAATCAAAATTCGAATATTTTTGAATTCTTGGAGGAAGAGCCTTTTAATCCTGAGTATACTGAAGTAGACCGTATTCTGGACATGAGCGAAGTAAAGGATCCTTCCACTGGGAACGTAACGCGAAACTATTTGGTGAAATGGAGATCTCTGCCTTACGACGAATGCACGTGGGAGCTTCATGATGATATCGACCCAACTAAACTTGTCCAGTTCCATAAGTTTTACAAGCCTCCCCCGAAAGATCAATGGAAAGTGAAGAAGCGGCCTAAAGCAGCCGATTGGGTCAAATTAGAAACAACTCCTGTCTATAACAATGGGAATACGCTACGTGAGTACCAATTGGAAGGGCTTAATTGGCTTTCTTTCTCTTGGTATAATCAGCGCAATTGTATTCTGGCAGACGAAATGGGTAAGTTATCCAAATCCAATTTCTTATTCTGATAAATAAGCAGTGGCAAGAATTCTAACAATGAATGTCGCTATTAGAAAATTAATACAATTCCATCAAAAGGGGTTAATTTTTCTTGATAAATCCCACTTTATTTCAATTTCTCTGATTAAAAACACTTGAAACTCCCAGTATTTAAATCATAAAATATAATCTAATTTAAAGTATTGAAAGGGTATACGTTTTCTGAGTTATCGTATAATCAGACATACAGACTTTACAGTTTCTGATGATATTTTGTATTTTCTGTTTCTTAGGTCTGGGTAAGACAATCCAGTCATTGACGTTCGTTGACTCTGTGCACCGCACCGGTGTACGAGGTCCATTTTTGGTCATAGCTCCTCTCTCTACTGTTCCTAATTGGCAACGAGAATTTGAAACGTGGACTGATCTCAATATAGTTGTTTATCATGGCTCTGTTGCAAGTCGAAATATGATACAGGAGTATGAACTTTTCTACCGACATCCTGATAATCCTCAGATGAATATAAAAGACGTGTACAAATTTAATGTTCTCATTACTACATTTGAAATCGTGCTTACTGACGTGATGGATCTGAAGGACTTCCCCTGGCGTCTTTGCGTCATCGACGAAGCACATCGACTAAAAAATAAAAACTGTAAACTATTAGAAGGTCTCCGAATGTTGAATCTGGAGCACCGAGTCCTTCTTAGCGGAACTCCACTTCAGAATAATGTGAACGAATTATTTTCCTTGCTGAACTTTCTGGAGCCTGCTCAGTTTAGTTCAGATGAGAATTTCCAAAAAGAGTTCGGGGAGCTCAAAACAGACACTCAAGTTCAAAAACTTCAAGCAATATTAAAACCAATGATGTTGAGGAGGTTGAAAGAAGATGTGGAGAAATCCATTGCTCCTAAACAGGAAACAATTATTGAAGTGGAATTGACCAACATGCAGAAAAAGTATTACCGGGCCATTTTAGAGAAAAACTTTAGCTTTTTGAGTAAAGGAACAAATTCTGCAAATATTCCTAATCTTATGAACACGATGATGGAGTTGAGAAAATGTTGTATTCACCCTTACTTACTTAATGGAGCGGAAGACCAAATTCAGTTGGACTACAAAGAAAGTTTTAAAGTCACTTATGACGATCCGGACTTGTATTACAAAGCTTTAGTAACATCCTCCGGTAAAATGGTTCTGGTTGACAAACTATTGCCCAAATTAAAGGCCAATGGACATCGTGTACTCATATTTAGTCAAATGGTTCGATGTCTTGATATTCTTGAAGATTACTTAATTTATCGAAAATATCCTTACGAGAGGTTAGATGGACGAATTAGGGGACCGTTAAGACAAGCGGCTATTGACAGATACTCCAAACCTGACTCCGATAGATTTGTGTTTCTACTTTGTACTAAAGCTGGGGGGTTAGGTATCAATTTAACCGCTGCGGATACAGTAATCATATACGACTCGGATTGGAATCCTCAAAACGATCTTCAAGCCCAAGCTCGTTGTCATCGTATAGGACAAGCTAAAATGGTCGAAGTCTACAGACTTATTTGTCGAAATACTTACGAACGAGAAATGTTCGACAGGGCTTCCCTCAAATTGGGACTGGACAGAGCTGTACTCCAAAGTATGAACACGAGTCAAGTTAGCGGAAAAGCAGATCCAAATGCCACAGCCTCCAAACAGCTCTCTAAGAAAGAAGTTGAAGATTTGTTAAAGAGGGGTGCTTACGGTGCTCTCATGGACGAGGATAATGCTGGAGATAAGTTCTGTGAAGAAGATATTGATTGTATCCTACAAAGAAGAACTCAAGTCATTACGCTAGAAACTGGAGAGAAGGGATCCACTTTTTCAAAGGCCAGTTTTGCAGCTTCGGGTAACCGGGAGGATATCAACATTGACGATCCCGACTTTTGGAAGAAGTGGGCGAGAAAAGCAGAAATTGACGTCAATGAAGACGGAGAGAAAGTAGATGTAAGTTATTGTTGAATCTTGTAAAAGTTTAAAAGATACACTTTACGTAATATATAATATGTTGTGAATTTCTTTCATTTTCAGGAGTTGGTAATCCACGAGCCTAGACGAAGAACTCAAATCAAACGCTACGGACATGATGAAGGCGTTATGGATATTTCTGAGTTGGAAAGTTCCACTGACTCTGAGGAAGAAGGAGGCATCGGGGAAAGAACTAGAGGAAGAGGCAGACGAGGCCGAGGCCCTGGAAAGGCACCACGTAGGACACGTCGCCAAATCGATGAAGACTATCATGCTGATGATGGCGTTGTTGAATATGGCAGATGGTCCAGAAGCGAGTGCTACAAAATTGAGAAAGGCCTCCTCACGTTCGGGTATACTGCATTTTAATTCCTAAACTGGATAGGTTACTTAAACGATAGATTAACAACTAACTGCTTTTTAAATGATGACCAGCCATGCTAATACCGAATGTAAATCTTAAGGTTTATATTATGAGTTAAACGACTTCTTCTCACTACTGAAAATTATTGAACAATTAGTTTTTGTTTCTACAATAAATAATTAAGAAATGACCTTCTAAACGTTATGCGTTATTTTTAGATGGAGTCGATGGGTTGAAATACTTAATCAAGGTCAATTTAGAAAGGGATGGCAGGATCAGAACATCGAAGACGCTTCGCGTGTCATTGTGAGTGCTAATTACTATTTCATTAAATAAAATGGTTTACCTTATAGTAGTTCTTATTACCTTACTGAAATATTCTGTCATTTTAGCTCCTCCATTGTGTCAAGAATTTCAAAGGTGACGAAAAAGTTAAGTCATTTGTTCAAGATTTGATTTGTCCTGAAGAAAACGGGGCCAAAATTACCAGAAATCATTCAGGTACAGCTTTTGATCTACTTTATTGGGAATGCTAGTATTTTTATATCCAAGGGTGGTAGTAATAGCGTAATGTAATTGTTTTCATTCAGGCTTAGCGAATCCAGTTTCCCGTGGCGGTAGAAAGAGTAAAAAGGAGAAGAAATTATCTAAAGTCGAAAAACTTCCTGAAAATGACGATTGGCTTAAAGAAGAGAAATACGATGGGGATGTACATCTAGATGGGAACTACAAAAAGCATTTGACAAAGCATGCCAACAAGTAAGTTGTTATTTATTATTATACCCTGAATACAAAATGTATGGTGTATTTTATTGCTATTTTTACAATTTTAGGGTCCTTCTCCGAATTCGAATGTTATATTATATCAAACAAGAGATTATCGGAGAATTTGCTGCCAAGATCAAGGAAGGCCTTCCATACACTGACTTAAACATATGCCCCTCAACGCTGGTCGTCGACTCTGGACCAGTTGATTGGTGGGATCGTGAAGCAGATGCGTCTTTACTCATTGGAACATACAAGCATGGTTATGAACGTTACAACATGATGAGAATGGATCCTCTGCTTTGTTTCCTTAACCGTTGTGGACCACCTGATGGATCTGCTGTTGTTGCAGAAATGTCTAGCGAAGTGTAAGTGTTGTAATTTAAAAGTCTCTCGGCTGCATTTTGTACTAGTATTACCTTTAAAGAAATGTATGGTTTACGTTTTATTTTTGTTATAGAAATGAAGAAGAATTGGAAAAGGCTGTAGCTGGAGATACGGGAATGGAAGTAGATGAAGAAAGCAATAGTAACATGGAAAGTGCAATGGCAACCAACATCGAAAGCACTTCCAACGAAAACTCCATGTCTAAAGATACTCCTGTAGCCACACCCCTGGCATCAAGTGAAATAGAAAAGAAAGGTGAAGACAGTAGTGATACATTGGATGCAAATGCCCTTCCAAAAGAAACTAGCGAAGAAACATTCTCGGCAGAAAAAGAAGGAACAACTTCCGAAGTCCCAGAGAGTGCTGAGAAAACTGAAAGTCCTGAAGCTGTAAAGCCTGCTTCCCCGAAACCAACTACAGAGGATAAAGAAAAATCTGAAGACGCACAGAAGGAATCTTGTGAAGTTGCCGAACCAATTAAGGATCCTGCAGAAATTAAAACAGCTGAATCATTAGAAAAGTCTGAGATAACTCCTGAAACTAGTGAAAAGACAGATTCAGAGCAAGTTGAGGTAATGGATGTGGACAAAGCAGAAGCAGTTGAAATTTCAAAGGACAAACCGGAGGACGACGTTGAAAAAGAGAAAAAAGTATCCCCATCTAAGGACACAGAGGAGAGGCATTCAGTTGATACTAATGTCGAAAAAGCAGCCGAATCAATTGAAAATGCTACTCCGGATACAAAATCTGACAACGATGTTGAAATGTCTGAAAGTGCTGACGTGGAAAAGGAAGCTTCAGATAAGGGCGAAAAATCTGATACTGTAACTGAAAGCAGTAAAGAAGTTCCAACTGCCGAAACACCAGTAAGTATTAGAACAGAAGTTCCGGAAAATAGCTCCGAAATTTCTAGCAGTACTGCCGAAGATCCAACTAAAAGTTCAAGCACAACTACGGAAGAAACTCCAGTAAATGGCACTGCCGAAGTTCCAGCTGATAATTCTAACGAAGTTGCAGTAAGTAGCACAACGGACGCGGTAACAGGAATAATAAAAACTGAGAACCCTGAAGGCATTAAACCAGAACCGGGAGTAGAAGGGCCAACTCCTGAAGAGGAAAATGTAATCTACTGGCCTACTGTTTCGGATCTGAATACCCGTCTCAGAAAACTCATTACTTCTTTTCAACGAAATTTCAAAAAAGAAGAAATCCGAAGCGCCCAAAAGGCTAAGGTAGTTATCACACTTATTTTTTTATCTTGCTCACTTCATAATACGGGAAATGGTATGGTCTGGAATTCATATATTTATATTTAATTCTAATTAAGATGCTTCGCCTTGTGTCACAGAGAATGGAAAGGAAAGAGAAAATTGAGCAAATTGTTAGGGAAAGGGAAAGACAAAAATTGGAAGTTTATCAAAAGCGGTGGTCTAAGAAAGAAGAGTCCGACTTTTACCGTGCGGTTTCTACCTTTGGTATTCAGTACAGTAGCTTTAACTGTAGGAAGGATAACATTTATGATTGGTCCAAATTCCGGGCATTATCAAGATTAGATAAAAAGTTTGACGAGACGCTCACAGAATATTTTAAAGCCTTCTTTGCCATGTGTAAAAATATCTGCGGGAAAAAGTTAACAGCGCAAGAAGGTAAGTTTCTAATTTAACTAATCATTAGCATTTTTCTATTTAAAATACTTAACTATTTATGTTGGTTTTAAAATTGATTTTAAATTTTCATTTATTTCAAATTAACCTCTGATGCGTCCTTTCTTTCATGGAATAGAATTTGGTGAGTGAATAAAATTTTATTTTACTTCGTATTGCATAATATTAAACTTCTTATTGTACTTTGAAAGGATTTTTCTTTACGATTATTTTTTTGTCTTTTTGTGCTAGATTTGATTCAAGTTCCTGTTGATCCTCTTCCTGAAGAGCGGGCAAAAAGAACTTTGGAACGGATCGAACTCTTAAACAAAATTCGGGAGGAAATCATCAGTCATCCGTATCTAGATGAAAGACTCAGACTTTGCCAGCCTTCCCTTGATATGCCAGAGTGGTGGATTCCTGGAAAACATGACAAAGACCTTTTATTCGGAGCTGCACGGTACTTTTTTGTTTTTAGTTTGATTGTTTTGTTTGTCATTATATTTTTCGTTTAACGTATGTGGCTAATAAATCATGTAAATTGTTAACAGACACGGACTTGGACGGACGGATTTGTTTTACCTGAATGATCCTGAGCTTTCCTTCCGCGAAATACTTCGTCGCCACATCGCTGGAGAGCCTTTATTAAATGTCGCTGAGCGGTATGGATACAAGAGCATGAAAGCCGAACAAGATGAGATGAAGAAAAGACGCTCTGATTTCGTTGACATTGAAATCAAAGACATAAAGCAAGAAAGGGAACAAATTAAAAATAAGAGAGACCGAGAAGAACTTGAAAAGGGAAAGGCAGCCATCGCTCAATTGGAAAAACTTCTTTCGGAAAAGAAAGCAAACGCCGCTGAAAAAGAGAAGCGAGAGCGGGAGAGAAAGGCCGTAGAAGAACTGGAAGCCAAGGCTAAAGAGGCAGCTGACGAAGTAAAGGCCATGGAAGTTGTCGAGGATGCTAAAGCTAAAGAAGCTGCCGAAGAAGTTACAGCTCAGATGGTTGTCGATGAAGCTAAAACTAAGGAAACTACGGACGAAGCTAAAAATGAAGAGGTTGCTGCTGAAGCTGATAAAACTCAAGAAATTGTAGATGAAGCAAAACCAGAAGTAGCCTCTACTATTGAAGAACCTAAAGCAAAGGAAACTTCTGAAGAAGCCATGGACACGAGTGAAAAACTTAAGGGTACAGAAACGCCATCTGAAAACCCTGCTAATGAATCAGAACTTAGCAAATCTGAAGTAGACGAAAATAAAGAGGCAGTTGAAGCCCAAAAGGATGTTGCTACTGATTTAAGCGGAAAATCTGAAGATAAGGACAATAAAGAAATCTCTGAGGAAACCAAAGTAGACGAGGAGAAAATAGTTGAAGTTAATCCAGAGAAACCCGAGGGGAATCCTTCGGAAGAAAAATCAGCTGAAAATAATAGTGAGAAGCCTGAGTCGACGGCAGATGAAAATAACAGTATTCCTGATAAGGTTGTGATTAAAGAAGAACCCAAAGATGTTCAAGAGAAGGAATCTAGTTCCTTTCCTAATGTTTCCGCTGAGGTTGTTGACGAAGTTAAAGAAATTAGTAATAAAACCGACGAAGAAACCAAGAAAATTGAAGATGATGTTGAAAAAATGGTTGTTGATGGGGAAGAAAGCGAAAAGAAGGAGAAAGACGTCCCAGAAGGTGAAAGTCTTAAGGAAGCCAATAGTGAGGTTGTTGAAATATCTAAGGATGAATTAAGCACGAAAGAGAAGGAAAAGGAGAAAAGTCCGGAAAAAGAAATGGACGTTTCGTGCATTAAAGACTACTCAAAATCAGATGGTGTTAGTGAAGATAAGGGTGAAAAGATAGAAATCAAAAAGGAGAAATTTGTAGAATACACCAAGGAATCATTCGAAAAGATGCTGATTGGCAATGATGATGAGCGAATTGCTGCATTTCTTAAAAAGCGAACGGAAGAATTGGAAGCCAATTACAAGAACCGTCTTTTGGCCGACAGTCAAGCAGCGTCAGATTTGGGTCGACGTCGGTTAGCGGACGAGGAATCGAAGAACAGCTCCTCTTCGGAGATGAACGAAGTTCAGGTGGAGATCAAGGACGAGTTCAAAATCACGATCAAGCTGCCGGCGGAGAAAATGAACCGGGTGGAAGTACAGGTGAAGGGGTCACAGAAGTTCTCCGTGCCAGACCTGCCAGCTCCATCGGCCCCGTTGTCCGTTCTCCAGCCTTCCTTAGCGCATGCCGTTCAAGGGAGTGACGACTTAAAAGGCAATCCTTCGAAACTGACTTTGTCCGATATTTTAACTGGTGGAGACAGTAATAATATCGAAGGTTTGGGCAATCTGTTGAATCAAGTGAACCCAATTCGGTGGCCGAGGGACAAGGCAATTCAAATCAGGTTGGAGCATATTGTGCACGCCATCGAGAAGAACGAGTGGCCCGTCTCTCGGTTCTTCAGCTCCGCCGGGGTTGCCGACATTTTCGAATACACACCCACGGAAACCACAGAGTCTCCCTCGCTTAGACCTCCGATTTCCAGCACAAGGGACACGCCTAATACGTCAATGTCCACAGTCTCCGATCTGGCGCCTCCCGAAGCCCTCATTATGAGTCTGCCGAAACCGAGTCCGAATCCTAGTAACCCTCCAACTCCTTCTGGTGCTTCTATAGGTAACTTGCTGCAACCGTTGTCGAGTCCTATGACTCCTGTATCTAGTTCGGGTCCTATGGGGCCAGGTCCTATTGTTTCTATCGGTCAAGGACCACCTTCTGGTTCTGGCTCAGGATTAGATTCTAGTTTGAACTCAAGCCTTAGTGCCCGTCTGAAATCAAGTCTGGCCTCCAGTCTTAGTGCGGGTCTTAGTTCGGGTCTTAGTTCAAGTCTGAGCTCGGCTTTAGGTCTCGGTCCCGGCTCTGGACTCGGTTCCGGTCCTAATAAGTCCTCTCCTGGTTCTTCTGGTCCTGGTCAAGGTCCTAACTCTATGTCCATTACAAGTCTGCCTACACTCAATGTTCCAAGTGGGATCCCTCCGCCTTCTATTCCAAGCTCAGGCGGGAGGAGAGGGAGGAGACGTCGAATTGCTATCGACGTGGAAACAGAGAGAGCCAAGCTACAAGCTTTACTTAATCATAGTATTCATCCTCCGAATAACATGATGTCTCACGTGCCATCAAGTCCAAGGCTCTCCCCTTTAGTGGCCTCCTCTCTCGAGCGTCGTGCCCTTCAGCAGCGTGAGCAACAACGTGAGCAACAAAGAGAACAGCAGCAACAACAACAACGTGAGCAGCGTGAACAACAGCAGCAACAACAGCGTGAGCAGCGTGAACAACAACAGGCCAATAACAATAACCACCAGAATGACAAGAAAGACAACGAGAGTGAAATCATCTCCATCCATCAGAAACAACAACAAAATAATCAAAGGGAGTCACAAAATCAAAGACAACGGCAAAACCAAAGTCCGAGTCAAAGTCAACGTTCGAGGAGCAACACCCCGAATCGGGCGCCAGGCTCTCAGCAGAAGAGGTTCGAACCTCCTCCTCCTGCTCACCAACATCACCCCTCGGTGGCCTCCCTCCTTCGATCCTCACATCAACCAAATATCCAACACCAAATACCTCCCCTTCAGTCACCTCAGCAGAATTTCTCCTCGCAGTCTCAGTCTTCCTCTCTGGATTTGAGTGTCAAGTCGAATAACATGAGTAATGCTGTAGCTGCAGCTGCTATGTCCGCTCTCTCGTCCCTAAGTAGTGTTACGGTTACACCTGTTACGCTTAATTCACCACCAAGTAACCATAAAAACAATAGCGCCAGCTCCGCACCAATGGATTTGTCCGCTGGGTAAGAAATCTTTAATGCTTAATATATTCGTTGCATTTTAGAATATTTTCGTGCATGTATTTCAATCTTATTTTTTGAATTTTTTATTCTAGAATGTCAAAAAGATCGAGAAGGGAGAGTCCAAGTATGTTTAATAATCCTCGACAAGAGAAGGAAAGGGAAAGAGAAAGACGGGCACCTGTTCAACAACATCCTCCACCTGAACAAGAAATGCCAGGACCTAAGCCAGCAAAACAATCAAAATTGGAAAATATGTTAGATAAGCTAAGAAAACGAAAGGTAATTTCTATAAAAGTGTAAACGTAGTTTTTAAAATTGAAGTGACGAAAAGTCCACAGTCTGAGTTTTTAATTCTTTTTTCTTATAGATGGGAGATTCGGATCCATTGCCTCCTCCACCGGCAGACAAGGATAAGAAGCGGAAAAAATTGGACGAGATTGTATTTGGCTTGTCAGCGAACAAAGGAACACCAGGCTCCTCGATATTCGACCGACCGGCCATCCCTAAACAAAATCAGGGTCAACAGCGAGGAAATAGCAGAACGAGCGCTTCTCCTCTGGCCAATTTACACTCCCCTCCAAATTCCGCTCACCAACAAACTCCAACTTCATCTTCCAAAGATCACCACAACAATCCAATGGCTCAAAATATATTTTCAAATCCACTGCTCAGTGCCACCCTCTCCTTGTTCAATTCGGCTGCTGGAAAGGAATTTAGTCGACTGGCTGCTGCTGGAGCGGCTGGACAGCAACAAAGTGTCCAATCCCTCCTCAACGCCAGCAAAAATCAAAAAGACCAAAATCCACGTGGTAAGCCATTTTTCGTTATTGCTTCCCGGATTATAGACTCGTAAGACTTAAGTCGGTAGCTATTAATTATATTAATGTCTAGTTAGGTAGTTGTTGGATTTTGAATATGTAAAATATTTTGAATGAATGTACGTTCGTCGTGTTTGTATATACCCCTATTATTTTGGCCATGTCATGCAATGTCTTGGGTATATTTTGTGGCCCTTTTATAATTTATTTCCAAGGATTTTTGAATTAAGACTTGAGAATCCGTTTTCGAATGAAATTATTATTTGTTTACTTTATTTGTTTATTACTCCCGTAGTACGGTACAATCAATGTTAGCATCAGTGTCAATGTCAATTATTGTCAATGAACGCAGACTGAGATTATTTATTTGAGTTTTGTAGGTAGCTTAGCTTTAGTTTAGTTTGCTATGCAGACCACTGATGATTTGTGCCTTAAGCAAGAACGTCTGTGCATGACTATTTTAGGAGCAGCGCCAATGCCGGCTCCATCTCATTTATCAGAAATGCCCAAATGTGATTTAAGTCGATTGGCAGAGCTTGCAGTGCCCAAGTTTGACTTATTTTCTCATGATGCAAAAGTTAACAAGTGGCTGGCCGAGCATGCGAATTTGACGCCGGAGAGACCCGTGACCCCCGAGTTCATGGACGGGAGACGAAGAAGGAGGCCCCGAGTTGACCCCATGCTCCTGGATTGGAGCAAGTTGACGGGAGACGAAAATGTTACCGTTGTCAACCGAATAACAGGAAAAAAGGTGAGAGAAAAAAAGGTTAATTTCGAATAAAATTTCCCCTATGTGTAAGTATTACTTTCTAGTACGCGTACTTACTGGTTACTCTACTAGCACATAACTTTCTTTATGTTTAAAAAGAATTACTTCGATAAATTATAATATTTTTGTTTCCGTACTTAGATCACGGGACCAAAAGCCCCTCAGTTAAGAATTCTCTCTCAGTGGCTTAATGAGAACCCGCTGTATGACGTCGATCCCCGGTGGGCAGATTTGGTGCGAGAAAAAGGCAATCTTCCTAACGATCTACATCGAAGAATTTCTGGTGAGAAAAAGAAGGGACCAGGACGGCCACCGTTGTTGACTAGTCCACCACCGAACCCGACAACCGGAGCAGGGTCAACCCCAACGATCCCTACCTCTGCTGCCAACGCATATTCCAATCTGGGCGCCTTTTCTTCACTGCCAGGTTCGTGGATACTCAGTTTCATTGTTTTAGAGCGTTTTTATTTTGTGGTATTATTGTAACTAATAAGGTGATTTGTTTGAAATCCTTTAGGTTTGCAAGGACTGAATCCAAATCTTCTCGCAAGTCTTCCACTTGGCTCACTGGATCCTAAGAATCCCCTATTCATGCCTTTTGGAGGGTTGGGCTCTTTAGGAAATCTGGGTTCTCTGGGGAATTTGGGATCTCTGAATATGAATAGTTTAAGTAGCCTAGGTCTGACGAATCCTCTCTTTGGCTTTGGACTTCCAAATATGGGCATGGGGTCCGATATGCCAGGTATGTCGGGTGGGGAGAGCGGGGGCTCTAACACGAACAAACAAGGCTCTAAAGACAATGCCCATTCCTCTGGTGCACAACATTCTTCGTCCAACTCTTCGAAACAACAGCAGAAGGAGGAGAAGAGTAAAAAGGCGGCAGCTGCCTCCGCTTCCCAAAACATGTTGTCGAGTGCTCTGCCTTTCCTCTTTCCGAATCCGGGACTGATGTACAATCCGTTGGGACTGGGCTCCTTCCCTCTGGGAGCTGGGATGACGCCGCCATTTAGCAACCTTGGACAAGGCTCTATGGTCAACGGACTGGGTGGCTCCGCCGGGAAGCAGAAGTCATCTACAACAACAAGTAAGAGTGGGACGAGTCCCTTGAGTTCCGCCGGCCTCTCTGGTTTGAACATTCCGTCTTTTTCTAAGAAAGACGTACCCAGCGGGGTAGCAGCGGCTCTGCGGACCAAGAATCCAGCCAATCTAGCTCCGGGACCAACCAGTCAGCCCGTCGTCAATCCAGACGACTCTGATGATGAGAGTTTGCACAGTCTGATGGGGAACCATGCTGACGACCTTCCTGACGATGACTCCCCGCAGGATGAGCACACCGAAAGAATTGTACTTAAAGGTAAATCCCTTTAAGCTAATTATAATTTAAATACTTGCCAACAATTTACAAATTAAAATCACCCGTGGATTAAAGAGGTTTTATTCATGATAAAAGAATTAATTTTTATTAATATTGCAGAGAGTAAAGAGCTGGAAAAGGAGATGGCGCAACAGAAAATGGAGACTCGACGAGAAAGAAGATTGCGCGATCGCCCATCCTCCTCAAACAATCCCACAGATTTACTTCGTGATCGAGATCGTGAGCGCGACCGTGACTCACATCGAGGCCTTACAGCGGCCGAGCGACAACTACTAATGGTTAAGAAAAAAGAAAGACTAGCAAAAGAAGAAGCTCCGTCACTGCCATTCCGGGATTCTGGAAGAACTACTCGAAGATCAACTGCTGCTGCTGCGAGTAGAAGCCGTCTCGAAGATGCTGTTAATAAAATGCGAGAGGCCACAGAGTCCCTTGGTGGTTCATTTTCGGAGCATAATTCAGGGAAACGCTAAAGAAACCATTAGGCTAGTTCTATAATGTAGTTACTAAATATATAAATATATTATAATATTTAAATACAGTACACATAAGAAACTGAATCATGATACAAAGAATGAAAACAAATAGTTGTCGAAATCGAAAAATGTCCGCTGAGTCCCCTCCACACGATTTTTACTAACTCACTCCCTTCTCACTCTGTGACTTACACTTATACCCATCTATATAAATATTTCTTCTGTTCTGTGCACTATGAACTAAATAATAACTTATCTCTCTGAAGAAACTGAAATGAAATTCTGAAATGAAACAAAATCAAATCAAGGACAAGAGAAGCTTTGCTGTTGCTCGCTGTAAATCAAAACAAATCACACAACTTTTTCAAAATCTACTGCCTACCATTAATTAGCTGCAAAAAACAAAACACCTAAAGGACAGTATACAGATACACTTTGTTATAAATGGTATAATGAAATTGTGTAGTTATTTAACTGACAATGATGTGCATTTGACTTTTTAAGCCAAGGGGCTCACTCTTGCAGTGGATTGTATTTCATTGCACTGCTGCACAAGACATCTCCAATTAATTTTTACTACTATACTCCCAAGGAGAAGTGTTGTGGTTGTTAATTATAACTGAACTGACCAACCAGAACCAGGACAAATGTCAACTAATTCCTTCAAATTGGTTCAGTTGACTTGACTCCTTTGTTTTTAATATAAATAGTTAATTATTGTTAGGGAACTTCTATAAGATATTTAAATAGGTTGCTCTAACGTAACGTAAGTAAATATACAAAATGTTGATTTCTCTCATGTGCATAATTATTAGACATAATATTTTACTTTAATGTTTAATTAAATGTAATTCTCTAATGAATTAGTACACGTTATTATAATATTATATAGCTATGTGTATTGTATTGTAAATGTACGTAAATATTATTATTACTTGTTAGGAAATAAAATAAAATAAGTATTTGGAACATTGTGGATAGAGTAATTATAATAGAAGTAAGTTGCTATTAGCTAAATAATTTTAAGATTAAATGTAAGTTTAGTAGAGATTTTGGCTCTTTGTCATGTCATTTGTAACTTTTTTGAAAGATTGATCTTTGATGTATTGTAAACGAAACGAAACACTACAAATAAAATGTTTTATGGAATAGAAATATTAGAGAGTTGGTTGGAACAAGCATAATAAATAAGTTCGTCACTAAAGCAAAGCTACTGTTCAGTGCAAGAATGTAGGCTAGAAACTATTATTCTACAATCTAGGCTAGAATCTAGTATTACTACAAGTAACTCACTATTAGCATTTTTAGTACCGAAGTTCGGGAGTAAATTGACGACACGACTTGACTTGAATATCTAGTAGTAGAATTTGTACAAGAGAACTATTATGCATAACTGTCTATACTATACTATCGTGTACCTATAACAATAATTAGAACATAATGGACATTTAAAATACACACAAATTATTTAAAACCTGAATTTTATGGACAAAGTGGTACTGTATAATTAAATAAGTCTGCTGAATGAATATGAACGTAAATTAGTGTATATATCAGGTACATAGATAAATACTTAAGTAGAAAATTGTAGAACATCCAAGAAACAGACAGGACAGGAACAGGACATTTATTATTACAATATGAAATACTATGACCGTAACGTACGAAAGAAAGGAGGAGAAAGTTGAATTGAATATAGAGCGTTTCTAAAATATTATGTATTTGTGTGACTGTAGTGTTGTGTGTGTTTGTTGAATAATTAGTGAGAAAATAATTGATTGTTTGTATTGATTGTAGTGAGTGAAATGTTGTGTTGAAATGGCAGACGACGCCTTTTTATGTATTAATTACTTATAACTGTTATTACTATATTATTATTTCCTTTTTGTTACAACTTGCTCCCATGATATTATCCATGGTCTATTTATAATCCTAGATTTTGTTCAGACAACTAAACTGCTGTTCTATTTATGATGTCATCGTGATAGTGTACTGTATTCTATTTACTGTACTATTATTATTATGCTATTATGAATGATATGACCTTTATATACATTATTCAATGTGTAAGCATAATAGGCTCGGATGGGGCAATAGAAGGTTAATTAGGAAAGAAAAAGAAAGTCCCATGCCCGGTGAAAGGAAGATGAGTCAGGTAATTTAATTAATGTTTTTCTTCCTTGCCTGGCATGACGGGTTTTCTTTTTGTTTTGGAAAAGACTTTCTCTTGTCCTCTCTGTCGCAACAAAATTAAATATTCAACACTAAATACTAATATTACCCGTATTAAGGTAATATTTACCAGAAAAGTATCTTACTTATTAATGAGGCGTATCGTTGATGACAAATGAATATGTATTGTGTACATTTGCATCGTGAAGGTGTGTGTAGGGAAATAAATTCATTACCATATTCAGATTAGATTCTTTGTCTATGCTCAAAACATTTTATTTGCCATTTTTTACTGTTTAGTAAATCTCATTTTATATCGTGTTTCTATTTATTATCATTATCATCCTATCAATATCATTACATTTATTTCATTGATTATCCTTTTTTGGTTTGGTTTGGTTTGTGTGAAACACATTAATTTGATTCATTGGCTTCGCTAGGCAGTGCATTAAACTTGTACATAGTTATGTACCTAAGGGTATTAGTGGGTAGGACAACAGTCGGTATCAATTTTCATTCAGTTCGGTAGGAAAAGTAGGGTATCAAGCTTTTTTAGAAACTATTCATTTCAATTTCACACTTCTAGCATTTTCACAGTCTACTAATTGTATTTACTATGCTCGACATAAATTCCCTCTATTGCTTTCACTTTTGTAGACTTTCACCTCAGTGTTGTTTGTACGAATGTGAAAAGAAATCATTACACAACACAACAATAGAAAATTTCAACATGTCTGGCTGGACTCTGGACTTGGACAATGAAAAGTTCATAATTCTTTCCTATTTAGCCAAACACTAGAAATGTAGTGAAAGTTTACAAAAAGTGGAAGCATATTACAAAGAACTTATGGTAAGCACTTCGCTAACAATACAATTTATAATACGCAGGATTAGTTACGTAATTGTGTATGCATAATGCATGTATATATTCTTGTATTACACAGATGCTCTTTTCTCCAGTATTGCCGGAACTTCGTCAGCGCTATAGAGTTCTTCCTCTGTTCCACTCGTATCTTGTTTATAAATGCGACTCGAACGACTTTTTCTTTTGTACAGGTTTTGGAGATCCGTCTGTATAAAAATCATCAATTAAAAAGTAATAAATGTACTATTTTGTGAGGAAATGCCGGACTTCCCCTGACTGAATCATTGCATTGCAATGTTAGTATTCGTATCGTGTATTCATCATCATAGGCAAATTACTACATTCTGTAATTATCGGCCTCTTTTGAAGTTTTGAAACATTAACAACTTTTAACTGCGCTTAAGAATCTTACATTAATTGCATTGTAGCTTAAATTAAAATTAGATACAATAGATACGTACGGTATATTTAATTTCCAAAATTTTAAAATGCCTACATGCAGTTATTTTGATTATTGAGTTGAGTTATTATTAGTTTCCAAATTGGCTAAATCGCTTTTAAACAAATAAATTTTGCAATTTGGTAACTATAATAGGTGGTAAAGGTATTCTTTTCTTACGTATCTCGGATAGCAGGTGCAGGAACAAACTGAGACTTGGCTGCTGCTGCTGTGACATACGGTGAGGTCACTCTGTAGGAGCTTTCCATTTGAGGTCATGATTTCACCATCTACGGTCACCACATGTTGGGACACGGGACCTAACTCCGTATCCTCACGTTGCATTTCTTCAGATTGCCTAGGATCGTCAATACACACAAATATAAACTAACTATATATAAAGTTTGCAAAATTGCAATGATAAAGAATATTTAATGCTATGAAAAATTCTTAACATTTACATACATCGTCATAAAACGAAGGACCAAAATGTTGATACTGGAAGCAACAACTGCGAGTCCAAAAACGATGAAAACAACACTGAGAGCCATATATCCTGGTTGATTATGAAGGGCACGGTCATTCTATTCGTTATAAAGAGAAAGGAGATTAATATTTTCACTTCAACTTTAAATGGACAGATGAGCAAATGTTAGTAACAATAATTTACCTGCAAAGCAACATAATCTCCAAATCCAATTGTAGTTAGAGTTATGAAACAGTAGTAAAATGCATCAAAGTAAGACCAGCCTTCGTAGCTTGAGAACATAGCTGCTCCGGTGGTTATGATTATCGAGGACAACATTCCGGCCAACATCATTTGGTTGATCTAATTTATAAACAAAAAAATTAAATTGTGTTCGCTCTTTTGTTAGAAATACTACAGAACTAGATATTCAGATTCGGATTAATTTGCTTACTTCAGTTGCTTCCGTTTTCTTGCATCGAAATAACTTTTTCAAGTGAGTAATAATTATAGAAGCTCCTTTATTTAGACGTTCTCCGATGCTCTGGAACATCACAATTCCCAAAGGAATACCTATTGCTGCATACATCATACAAAATGCTTTCCCCGCAGCTGTAGAAGGTGTAGAGTGGCCATATCCTATAAGAATTTAAAATGGATCCAAAAAATGTTTTATGGGTATCATTAATTAATGTATACCCTCCAATGACAAAGAATTTGTAAATTAGAGCAGTTTCAGTGGCTTATTGTTAATATTCTACAGGATAACAATAAGAACGATACACAAAAGAAAGTTAGCAATGCATAACTCTAATCAAACAAAATAAAAAAATGTTCTCTGTAGTGATTTTTAACGTAATAGTGTTGTTCTATAAACACTGGGATGCTAAAAGATGGAGTGAAAGTTTTAAGTTAGGTTGCAATATTAAAAGAGAAAGCTCAAAATGTCATCAATTTGTTTCCATATTTACTGATACCTAGAAGCTTTGTGGTGGTGTATATGAGTATAAAATTTGACCAAAAATAAACTGCATTGAATCTTCTCCGTTTCTTTAAAAGGTATAAGTTGTATTACTATTATTGTTTGCTAATACATAGTGGCTTACCTATCATGGCCAATCTGAAAAATAAAAATGAGACATTTATGTAAGAATTTGGGCATTCTGCACATAATTAATTTTGCTTTTCAATTATAAAAGGCTAATAACCCAATGCGAAGCTATTACATATTATGAAACATATACACATAGAATTAAAAAGCATCATTCACTTTCTCTTTACATGTTTTCCATTATACCTATAATTAAGTAAGTAATATTATTTTGGAATTACACGACTGTGGCAAAGTAGAAAGAACCAGCAAACTTCCATTGTGGGCCAGCCTTATGTGGAGTGTTTTCGATTATCATTTGTTCAATCCATTTATAATCATCTTCTGATATGTTATATTTAGCTTTCAGATCATTGCTAATTTCTGTAAAAGGGAAAACCAGCATAAGGAAAGTATTTGAGAAGGGTTATTCTAATTCGTTCACATTTACTAAAGATCAACAAGTCATAAGTACAATACAATGTTAAAATGAGCGGAAATCCTTGCCTGTCAGAGCTGTGGTTACTTTCTCTTCTGTTTGAGATTCCAGTTTATCAAAGACAGAAGCCCCTATAAGTAAATAAGTGAAAGTTGTGACAACCAGTGAAAGTGTTCTAACATTCTGCCTTTTCATTTTGCCACCGAATTAGTATGAAATTAACTAATTGTAAAATAAAAATGTGGTATACACTCCGTAGCCGTGCTCACTATACTCCACCCATCTGCTAGGCCAAGGATCAACATCAACATTTTTTTACACGAAAGATGATAGCAAAGTGAAATGCTTACTATTGATTTTCTCCTCTTTCCTCTGACGCTCTCCCTGGACTTTCCACAGTTTCATCTTTCCTGTTCTTGTGGAAAACGTAGGATGCTTCGCATATATTTATATATACCTATATAATATTATTTTGTACGTTACATACCTATAGACACAGTATAGGAATATATAATATTACCTGCCTTATTTTCCCATACTTTCCCATGGTCTTGCTCTTGTTTTGCTATTATATGTTTCTCCGGCTCATTTAAGGTAGTATGTCCATGGAACCAATTTACCTGTCTATAATACAATGCATCGATTTTAAATTGAATAATATTGGAATTATTCTGGCTTTCTCCTTCCACTTCTTATTAACACAAAGCACAGTTTTAGTTTGGTGGAGGATGTTATGTAGTCGTAATCATCTTATAACTATAAAAATATTTACTGCCCATTTAAATGCTTACTTTGCAATAAGTTTTGGTAAAAATGTCCCAAGGATTAATTGATTATTAGTACTAAATTAAGCACAAATAGTTTTTCTTGTGGCAGTTTTACCAAAACTTATGGTAAAGTATTAAGTAATTACTATATTATGGGAAATAAGGTAATTTATGGGCTTTGGATATTGTTTTGGTAAATAAATAAAATTAAGGTAAAGTCAGTGGGAAAACTTAAGGGAAAGTAAAGTAAGGTAAGCATTTATATAATGCCATTAAATATAAGCCTTTGTTTATTCCTCATGGTGAAAGTAGAGAAAGTAAGAAGCATATTCTCCAGTGTTACAGTTAACATTGGCTTATTGTACGCTATTTGTATTTTCGGGTTTACTTATATTGTGTATTGAAACAGGACTGCTTGGTTAGATAAATATTTAATTGACTAGTATTTTAGCCCGTGCGAAGCTACGGGCGAGTCTAGAAATGTAGCTATCAAAAAATATTGTTTCCTACTTCTT
>JAQFYC010000217.1:0-70978 GCA_034694165.1 Tomocerus mixtus
AATATTTGTAAGAAAAGACGTAAAGGCCTTGGCTACATCGTCTGTGACCAATAAATCTATCTATCTATCTATCTACTTAAACTCACTTACTGCTTAATATGTAGTAGGATCTTGTGTATTTTATACATAAATAAGAAGTACCTACATATTACTTAGGTACAAAATAGTTGTGTTATAATTCAGTTGAGTTGAGTTGACTACATGGCGATAGAGAAAGAGAAGAGAAGACAAGTGTATAAAACGAAACATAAAGAGCAAAATGGGAGGTCTGCTCTCCGACGGACAAAACGGAGGGGAAAGTTCCTGTTGTAGTGAGAGGGCAAAGTTTCCTGCTGAGATGATGAGTTATTATGGACTCCCCTTATTGACCACAGGAGGTCAACTTTTACCTCCTCGCAACTCTACTACTCTATCACTATATATGTACAGAACACAAAACACGACATCATATTTATTTATCTCTTATAAAATATTATAACATCTTATCTTACTACTATATAACCACTCATTTAGTATAAACAAGTCAGTTAGCATATTATCGTTTGAGAACTTATGTAAGTCAACTTTACAGTTTGCATTTCATACATACACACATAACATACATATAAGGCATGCAAGTAAGTAGATAGATTACAAAGTTAACTAGTTTGAAGTTTACGTTATATTGTGTATGTTTGTATGTGTGTATAAGTCCTAGCTGTGCACAAGTATAAATATTACACGTAAACTGATGTAATAATCACCTATAACTGAATTCAATTCAATTCCAGTTACCTAACGTTAACGTAATCGCTTATCAACAGCTTAATCATTTTATATACTTTCTTCGAGAGTGTATATATCTATCGGACAATATATTATTGCAATTAAAGCTCAAAACATTTAATAAAATGTAACGCAAACTGTAACACAAGTTCAGGACGCTACATATACAAGAATGAGCAATTTTATATGAGCAGTAGATGGAATATGCATAAAGTTATGTAAGTAAGCAGCATTTCAAACTATATTTTCATTGTTTAAAAACAAAATCGTATTACAGTTGTCATTCTGTGGCTTGGATGTGGTTTGCTATGCATTTTATGTACGTATGGGAAAGATTAAGGGATATTATGTAAGTGAATTGCTTATATATGTATGTAGTTTGTATTATAGTAACTGGTGGGATTTGACAGAGATTATCGCATCCAGAGATTAACAACCTACTCATGCTTGACATGTCTTATAGTTAATTCATAACCTCCTTAGGTTTCCAAGCATCATACAATCTGATCATTATCATCATTATGTTATCAGCATCATGACCAGCAACTTTATATAAATACATAATAACATGTTCATTAGATTTCCAACAGTGACTTGACTACAGCTACAAAGCTACAAATACACTTTACATAATAAAGTAAAGGTTACACACTACGTTATATTATTATCAACTATGGAATTTCGATTTATAATAAAACTTATAGTAGATCCATCTGGAGAAAATAGGAAAACATAAAAGCTGCCGAAGTACCTACATTTTAAGTTGTAAGAATAACAATAGAGACATTGGCAATAATTACAATTGGCAGAAAAGGGCGTAAAGTGCGAAAAGGGATTTTCGAGTAATAAAATATAAATGAGATGTCATGTCTTTAGTTCAGTTCAAGTATAAATAAACTGACTTCTTGGCTAATAACATTTAATTTTGAGAATAGAGGATGAGTAGAGAAAGACATAAAGGAATAAAGGAACTGACTGCCTGAGTTGGTCTTTTGGTCTGCTCTCATAAAATAATGTCTTACGGGATTCATAATATATTTATGAGTTCTTTGGAGTATAAATTGTGTGCTAACTAAGGTATGTGAGCTTTGGGTGAAAAAATATAAAAGAGATTGTTAATAGCATGAAAAGCACTTGGCTCTGACATTTAGAATCTCATCTGGTTCTTACGACTCTCCTTTAATTAGCCTCCCTGCTAAGAACGGACACATCTTAAACATTAACTATTTTCTAGAGAAGAGAAGAAGCTCTCTTCAGCACATTGCTCATTCCTCATCTTTTCACTTGAAATAAAACTAAACTTATAGCTAAAACTCATCTCAACTCAACACAACTGAAAATGATCTTCAGAAGACAGAAAGGACATAACATAGAAATAAAAAGTTAAACTGGGACTGGACTGACCTGTCCTCCTAACCTAACATTTCCATTCTCAGTTTCTATTCTCAGCCCATATACAGAATACCGTATTTAACGAATTAGTTCCCCCGGGGAATTTGGGTTTCGTGAGAAATTGTTGATGAGAAGTTTAACATTGAGTCAACCTTTCGAAATGGGAATTTCACCACTACTTTTAGTAATAACTGAAATTGACTAAACCCAAGAAAATACTAGATACTAATATACTGGAAATTATTGTAACACTGCAATATTATTTATCTATTATGACATACTTAGTTTCACTGGTAGCATAAATTAAGATAGACTTTCAGCAAGCGTGAGTAATTCGCAACATTTAGCAGAAATATAATTTAAATGTGTATCATAATCTCTGAAAAGAGATTTTAACTAAAAATTCAGTACAATTTTATTGAATTTAAAATAAAAATTGGCTTTTGAAATCGCATTGAAAATAATTTCCTGTTAATTAAACTGTAGTTTGTGTACCTCTTTTACTGAATATTAATGTATGACAGAAATTTTCAAGAATGCATCTACAATCTACATAAATGTTTCCTTGAGCCCATAATATCTGAATAATTGGATCATTTCCCATGGGGTTCAAATATAAAAAATACGGTATAGACAAATGTAATTTTTCATTGCTCATTTGATACCCAAGTCAAAATCAAATTAATCGAATGTAACTAATGGAACAGATTCAATTGAATTCTGGTTTTGAATCTAATACCAATAAAATTCCACTCCACTAAAGGGAAGAAATTAAAGCAAACCAAACCACTCGTTCACTTTATAACTAAAGCTTACCTTGGTTCTGTTTCTTTGTTACCAATCCCGTTTTCCAAGTTCTGATGGACACGACACGACTGGAATGGAAGACTGGCTTGGTCTGGCCTGGACACACTGACGAATGAATCCTGTCTTTAATTGTCTATGGAAGCGATTAATTATCCTATTTTCAATGAAAGATTCAATTCAGTCACATTTTGTGCACAAGAATTATCTTAAAAACTCAACCTGTTTTCCTTATACATACATAGAGCATAGTTATTCAGTTATGCTTATGCAGGCAACAGAAGAACACGACATGATCATGCATTTTAGTGCAATGGAGTGAGTGTTATCTTGTGTTACTGCTCATCTGCACTTTTACAGTCAATACATTTCATTATAAGTATAAAGTAAGTACATAAAGTAGTAAATAAATGATTAGTTATATTTATGTAATAATATTATTATGTCGTAGGCACAGAGTATCACGAGCCACAGGGAACCCCTGTAGTACAAATACATAGGCAAGGAAAACTAACCAAGTTATCGCTTTGTACCTGATTACATACTATAACTAAATTATTTTTTCTGTAACGCACGTGTGTTGATTAGTGTATTAGCCATTTAGCCATTCTAGTTTCATTTAAATCACTGTCGCAGATTTTTCCACAATATATTCACTTTTTAGCATTTACACCCTAGCTACATACATCACTGAAAAAAAGGGATACAATTCACTGTTAAAATTGCATTGGCATTTGAAAATTTGGTTAGAAAGTCAGGAATAATTAAATAATATTATCAATAAATCGCGTCAAGAAAAATATGTCTCATTTTAATTACCCAATTTATATTTTCAGTTTTATAAATATTTTGACATAGTAGAACTTGCAGATGGTACGTTCGGATTGGTATCAATGTATACAAAAATGTAGATTTTATAACGCATTATAATGCAGTGTCAACGTCTTTAAAAGATGTAAGTTTCAAATCTCGGAACTACTCAGAACACCGAAGACCCAGGTAATTGTATATGCCTAGGACACATATTAGTAATGTTTTATGTCTAATATATGATGTAAATAGTTGACTTTGACTGTCATGCATTGGTTGTAAGTATAAGATATTATATATTGTGATGTAATGTGATGTGATGAACTTGGCTAGGATTGCTTGAGTAATGTGTAATGTTACTAATGCTAATGTAGTATTATGTGAATGTGATATAATGTTAATGTAATCTGGAAATCTGCATCCCCTGTGGTTTCCTTTCCTTGCTCTCTTCGACTTCACTGACTCACTTGGCTTGATCTTGACTTTGTTTTCTACATCCTGGATTCTATCAATCCCTGCCTCACACAGATCACACACACAGAGAGACACACATCACACATACAGATACAAACTCAAACTCACATACCTCCATAGCCAACTTTTTTTTCTCTTTTTGATTTCAAATCAGATATGATTAACTGCAAACATAACATAACAATACATAATATTACATATGCAGCAATAATCCTGTTCTATCTCATGTCAGAGAATTGTCGCTTACACTTTTCTCATCTTTAATATGTATAATCTATGCGATAAAATGATTTGCTCGTAAAATACACAGGTAATTTTTGGCAAGAACGTCTTTTTTCTTGTTTAGCTAAAAATCAACTAAAATGTAGTGTAGGTAAATATTAATAGATATTACATGGACAGTTGAACTTTAAACTAGGTATTTAAGAATAAATACCTATTAAGTTATGTCACATACCTACAATGACATTAAAATGTTGAAATTGACCTAATGGCATGACTGTGCTATTAAAATGCGTTGAAAATGATTAAAATCACTTTTTGTCAATTATTGATTTAGTTTAAGGTCTACTAATTCTGATATGGAGTGTGCAATTAAATGTTTATTTCAATTTATTTAGATTCTTCAATGCCCTGGTATATATAACCAAAAGCAGCAATTCGCGTTTTAATCCAAAATCAAAAAGTGCAAAGCTTTTAACATTACAAACTAAGAATACAAACTAAACTTACTGATACTGTATTCTACACGACATGTTAAAAACTGTACATTTTGGATGTGCGCAATGTTACGTGCTATTCTTTTTTATACAACTGGGCTTTGTGCTTTTGGTCACATAAGTGACGATATGCATATCATACCTGATCTATAAAGTGCACTAGTAAGGTCTATAGCTATTTAGTACCCAAAAGAGTGAATTTTTATGCGTAATGAATTAAAACATGCTTTCAAATACGTGTCAACAAATTTTTATTACTGTTTTTAATTTTATAAGAAAATGATTGGTTCTCGTGAGTTTAAGTTGCAAGTTTATAAGTTTGTAAGTAAAGAAAGAACTAGTACATACTACGTGGTTATAAACTAGTCGTAAGTTTTAGCTTAAATTAGGTTAGGTGGTGTAGTGGGCGAATAATTGCATAGAATAATTTCAAACTGCCAACATATCTATAACAATTAATCATTTGAAGGAATTTTAGATAAGACTTCCTATATTTTTATCGGATTTCAAACTGTTTTAGCACATTGGGATATTAATTGCTGTGATTTATATTTTTTCAGTTACATTTCTTTAGAATAAACTACAGGAGTAGATAAAACAGGTAGACTTTATGTAGTAATATTATGTTAAAATAAGTTAAGTGTTTACTGCTTATTTGTAATACATTAATTGTTACGTACGGTTACATTTACTTGCTACTTACTTATATAACTAACAATTAATAAGTACCAGAATAGGAACATCACAAGTGTGTTGCATATTTACATACATTCATCGACTGCATCAACTATATTAACCGCTTTTGTTCACTTACATCATACAAATACAATTAACGTTTGCAAATTTTTACCTCAATTAAATAAATCGACTGATAATTAGTAATTACTCTGAAATTCTGTTTCTGTATGGAAGACAAATTTTTTTGACATTCATGAGAAGCTGCGTTATATTATGTATACGAGTAAGTATTTTATAAGTTATGAATGTAAGTAGGTAGCTACTGTATTAGTAAGTTAATTTTTGTCGTCTGTTTTGTAGTACATATAATAATTTATTTTGGTGGTGTAATGTTAAGTAAGGCACTTTGTTGAACTTGAATCATTTTTCTTGGCTTCATTTTGTTACTAAATATAAACTCTTTTTTCTAAAGACATAATTAAGTTGTGCTGCTCAATTTAAATTCTAATCTTAATAACCTACAACCTACGGAGTGCTACATCAGTAATGTATGTATAAGTACCCGTTCAATGACGGATTCAAACGGATTTAATTGAACAAATTAGTTTCGCTAGCTACGTTCCTATTCGTTTAGCCACTAAATTGTAATTAATATAATTACATGATTATTTACAAGAATTACTTTTACTAAAATTCATCTGGGTTTACCTAAAATGAAAATAATTCTGTTTGGGGTGAAGGGATACGATTCTAAAGAGTTGTCCTGTTCCTGTATGTCCTTTTCTAACTAAAATATGTGTATTGGCGAAAGAATGTGCTATACCTATATACTAAAAGAATGAAAGATTTAAAATACCTTGGAATCAACAATCTATATTCCACATTTTGAATATTTAATCGAGTTATCAATAAAATTTATCGTCTGGCATGAGTTAAAATGATATTTAAAAAAATCAGTACAGTTATTAACGAAAAGTTAACCATATTTTTAGTAATTGATTCCATTGTGCCTAGTATATAAATATATTTAGTATGTATTTAGAGTAGGTACACATTTAATGCAACTCACAATCAGTCAAGTCCAGTCCAAAATCTAGTCTCAAGATAAGAAACGTTAGAATAATGAGTGTAACAGTTACAGTATTAAAAAGCAATATTTGTATAGGCAAGTAAAGTAAAGTATTTAGCAACTAATCTCTAGTATACAACACTCCTACATATTATAACAGGATTAGAATTGTCTTCAGGTAAGTAAATTACAATAAAACAATACTGATATCAATCTTACATCATCTGCTAACTTATAATTTAACATTTTGATATTTACATGTGTTCTATTCATGTTATGTTAGTTAATTAATGTTATTTTATTCTAAGTAATTGTACATACATATGTACCATATTAAGACTTATGCAATTTACGTACGTAGATACAATACAAAAGCTCTCTCTCCCATTTTCCTGTGATTTGTAAGTATAACTGTCTGCAAATTATTGAAATGTACTTATGTATGTACACATCATCTCTCAATTTCACTTCACTATTGCACAAAATAATTACAAGCATCCCCAATTGGTATACAGATACAATACAATACACTGTCCTCTATTCTGTCCTTCCTCATTCTTAAATACTACAAATACAACTACAGCACAAGGAAGAAAATCATATTGTGACATGACATAGTACAGCGTGGCATGGCATGAGTGAACCTTCTTTTTCTTCTTCCCAATTGTAATTACCTACTTACATTCTTCTAATATCAATAATACATGAAACGTGTGTATTGTGTATACAGTTACATTCTCTTAATAATTATTACATAAATTAAACTAACAATAAAATAAAATAAGGCACAACCCATATTGATTTAAGTTAAGTAACTATTCAAGTATTAAATATCTGTGTCCATCAAAAGACTAACTGTACTAAAGACACAGTCGCATTCACGTTCAATACTTTTTTATTTACTATTCTTATGTATGTCTAAGTATAAGTACATAAATACACTAATAAAGTAAACACTTAAGCAAATAGTAAATACAAACAAACAATTTGAGAGATTAAATAATTATATTGACTTTGGCATAATGTATAGCAAATACATTTCATGTACTATCTATTTACTATGTATAATGCTAGACCTATATTTACTATACTTTAGAAACAATGGAGAAATTACATAGCTAGGTATGTGTATAAATTAGTTGGTTTGTTTGTTATGCTAATAGAAAGATCGAGAGTTTTTGAATCTGTATTTATGTATTGGTATAAGTATAAGCATAAAGTATTTTAAAAGGGATAAATATCTTCATATCATGGGAAAATGTATTATGATGTGGTTTTGGTTAAGTTAACCGTGTGGTCTGGTGTGGTCGGAGGAATTGAGTGAGACTTGTATTGTAAATTGTATAAGTATAAAGGATGGATGGATGGAGAGAATAGAGAAAGCTGTAAAGGAATACGAACAGAACAGCAAGCAACTTATTAAAGTTAAACATTAGTCAGCTCATCTCATCTCTATTTCATTTCTTGTCTTGAATCTTCTTAAGAAATATTTTATATATGCTGATACTGCTGTATATAGTAGAACTTTGTTCACTTAGTCAGCTCAGGTTGGTTTGGTTGTAGTATTTTGGATGTATGATGATTGATGAGGATGATTATGATTATTTGTATTTGTATTTGTATTGGTGGTATTAGTCTTGAAAATCCTTAGCATACAGATATTAGTACATTGTGAGTATGTACTTGCTGTGCAGGGCACAAATAGCATCTCTATGCTGTTATAGTGTAATGTAATGTATTTATTATGCGTAGAGAAGAACATAACAGATATATAGGTCCACAAACACTTTAAACACTCAAACAAGTCAACTGAAGTATACACACTTGCTGAAGATATTTATATTTTGATTTATTAAAGTCCTGGACGAACGTCTATAACTATGAACTAATGAACTAGGACTATAACTCTATAATAATACTCAGAACTATGTAACATAACATAACATAACATAACAGAGATTACTTTATTTATTCACTGTACTATACAAAGTAAGACTTATAGTACATAAATACATTCTTAACTTAGAATATTATGCTTAATATTGTACAGATAGTAGTAATATTTAATATTTATATATAAGTTAAAGGAATCTTTATGTTAAGTAAGTAAATGTATGTAATAGCTTTAGACTTTAGGAGGAGGACAGTCAGGAGGTTATTTACACGTGTAAGAGGTTCTGGTGACAGTGCAATTTTTACACTCAACTTGACAACACCATTGAAAAGTGCATTTGCATCGTTCCACCACTTGTTCTACACTCACTTTGTAACCTCGTCCACAGCACATGAGGTCACAGCCGTCCACGCCCATTGAGGACACATTACAAGAGCGACCCATTGTGCCACTCACTCCGTAGCGCGGGTCCTTCTCACAGAAATTCGGAGAGTCTTCGTAAAACACTAAGTCCCTCTTCGTCGGAGGCTTGTGATCCGGGTTGTAGGGTTTTAATTGAAATTTATATCGGGAACGACCTCCACGGCCGATGTCCCGCAAACTACCCGCGTTGCTAATGAGCACTCGGGAAGCACCGTCAAAACGGTCTTTTATTGAGTTACCCACTTCCCTTAAATGGGGCAGACGCATCCAACATGTCTTCATCGTGCAGGAGCCTGACATCCCGTGGCATTTACACTGTCGTCGCATTAATGACTGTACGTGCTGAAATTATAAAAGAAAAAGAAAATCAAAAACCTATTTAGTGCATACTATATGTATGTACACACAGGACAAGGACAGGACAGGACAGGAGACAGAAAATAAAGCTTAAAGGATTTAAAAACCAAATATGTACCTAATATACTTAACACTACACATAAATTCTCACAGAAGAAACTCTGAGAATTTCCCTTTTAAGGAAATCGGATATTTATGTACATAATGCACCAACAGGATTCTCTATAAGCTTCCTTACTTTACTCTTTTAATGGGAAAAAAGAATTATGCAATGCATAGCTCACAGGATGCACTGAACTTGAATGTTCAGCATTCAGGATAAAAAGGACGAGAAAAAAGTCATCCTCATCCAGCAGTTTTTAATGGATTCAGAATGAACTGCTGACAACTGGGAGTTTTTAACTAAAAGAGATATCTTAACTCGGGGATTCACCTACTAGTACCAACCGAAGCTATATCTAAACGAATGTGCATTACATTAGACCATGTGTACTTAAAAAAACTCAATGTCAACGTCAACTTGCATCTTCCTTGCATCGAAGGTTAAAAAACAAGGAAATTGCCCAATGACTCCAAGTTTGCTTTGAAATATGACACAAAATAAGTAGCGTCCCTTCTTTATGTACACTTACCTAGTCTAAAGTCCTTCTATAAGGACTTTTACCTATTTATTCCTATGCTAAGGCTATTCAGGGTGACATGGCATACTACTATGACTAACTTAACATAAGTATTTTACTGTAGTGGCCTTTAACCGAATGTCAAACGTTTTTCTTCTCTTCTGGAAGGCAAAAGAGCTCCATTGCATAAATAGTGAAGTATTTTCCAGTAAAAGTGTAATAGACACTAGACACGTGCAACGTGCACTTTGCCCGTCATACCCTTTTACAATTTATTATAGACACATAGCCAAAGCCAAGACAATTTCCTCCAGAACTGATTTGGCTCGCTGTGCTTGTGCTTGTGTTGCTTATCTTATTGCTTTAGTGCAGTTGCACTCTTCATAAAGTAAATGTAATAATATTCCCTGACATGACGTGCCTAATATACTTTAAATATCTATAAGAATGAACTGGACTTCCTTTTAAAAAGATGGCTTGGTTGTATTTTAACTTTCTTGTTCTTGTCATTGTTGTAAATAAGTGTCGAGAGTAGTTAAAGAGTTAATGTTTCCGCAGCTAATTTATTACTACTTACAAATACAAGCTAATGATAATTAATGTAATTCTGGAGGGGATAATGTTTTATGTTCTCTTACCATGCGACCAGCCTCATTGTTGTGAAGGTTCATCGTCCCCCTCATGTCACGAGCTTTTTCTCCAGCATCCACAAAATCTCTGGAGAATTTATATCCGAATTCTATGTTATCTGAGCAAGAGCCCCATTTCCAATTCTGGTCTGGAGTCATGGACTTGCTGTATTTATTATGAAGTCTATAGTCACAGGTACAGGACTCGATTGTCCCTTCACTACACGCCCGCACAACGGCGTGTGTCACACTTGCACTCGTCAGTGCGTAAATAAAAGACGACTCTCGACATCCTGGAAAAAATTTAAAAAAAACATCCTTGTTAGTTAGAAGCACAATTTATTTTGAAATATCACATTCATTTTTATGAAAATATTCTTAGAGATCATAAGAATATGACATTAATTTCGCAATTATGTTTGTGAAGCTATTGAAACGAATATTAAAATTTCTTTAAGCTGGTTATAATTGTGTAATTTCCTGTAAACTACCATAATTTAAAATTAGAACGATAACGATAGCATAAACATCTGTAATTAGTAGTGTTAAGAAAAAATCATAATATAATATTTTAAATTAGAAGGTGAAGCAAATATCTTTAAATATTTTTGTTGTGAACCTTCATCTTTAGAAAAATGAAATGAATATTTTAGCATCCTTTTAAGCTACATAATATTTACGAGTACATAACGTGTACCTACTTATTGAGATTTAAGATTAGAGTTACTAAAGAGAGAGATTATCCCTAATTTTCCTTCAAATTCATTCATACGGAAGAAACAACAGAATCTATTGAGTATCGGGACTACATATCTGTACATGCACAACATAACAAAATGTAATAGTAATAAAATACATTACACTACAGTAAATGTTCCTACAGAGAATTTCTTAAGAAGGATTTACTTACAAAGAGCAGAGTGCACTTCAAATATTATACATCTGTACATTACATTAAAGAATAGACTTTCAAAGGTTTAGAAACTTAAATAGAGATGCGAGAGTTGTCAAAGATCGGTTATTCATGCATGTTATCTCATGTTGTATTGCAACTCTCTACATTAGCCCTTAATAACAACAAGCTTAAGCCTTTTCCATTTTATTTCCATTCACTATCCCCTTCCAATACAAAAATCCTATAGTGTACTGTAGTGTAAATCGCAAGTATAATGTATTACCATTACCTTAACGTAAAATTCTACCTACATTACATAGATGTTTGGAATTACTACACTTAAATATAAAGCAATCTAAGGGGAAAAGCTAAATAATAGTCTTCACATCTCTTTTCAGTTTAAAATATAATGCTTTTACTTATATGTAGTGGTTACTATACAGTAGTAGTGTTAATCCATCTTATATTCTGTTCCTATGATGCTTCCACCTTATATACACAATTTTATACTAATAAATAGCATTACACTCAAAAATACAGGGACATACAGAGCAGTATTTCAAAATATTGATGATTAGCTATATAGATGTAAAAATATTGTTACATAGTTTATACGTACTATAATGGAAATGTAAGTAACCGTTGTTGTGTTGTAAGTATTGCATTATTTCATCGTGTATTTTTATAGGTATGAAATATAATGGAATAAAATAAAATCCGCTTCGTCACCACACTGCGGGTGGCACGCACTAATTTTACATTACATTATGTAAGTCCTGAACTGAGCACAAAACATTACATTATCATTCATAACTTTGTATTGTAACATTGCGTTTTAGCTGCGGCTTGGATTTCATTTTGGAATTCCCTTACACGCTTCCACTTTCTGCCTTGCCTTGCATTAGCCTTATTTCATTTCAGATATTTTAGCTATTTTATTTACGTAACAGTAAAGTTTTTACATTCTTTTCTCTCAAAAACTAACAATGAGTAAAAGTTTGGGTATATTTTCCTTTTCTTTTAAAAAATCTGGCCAATATTACCGTTTTTGTATAGAGACACGCGCTAAAGGACTTTTTTACACATTGTTCAATAGAAAATCTTTTAATGTGTATAAATCCCGACCTGAGAAAAGGATGTGAGTTGAAAACAGCAAAAAATTAGCTATTTATTTATCTACTCAAAGGTAATTCAAGTTTAGAGAGAGGGTTTAGTTCAGTTTTGATGAAGAGATGTTTGTTCCCTTCGATTCTTTTAGAGTGTTCTCAAGTCAAGCCTTTTAGTACAGCCAGTTTCTGTCTTCTTTACCTTAGCTTATATAAAAATGAACTATTACTATAGATTTCGAACCCTTTTCTTCAATGCTTACTAAATACTACAGTTTATTAACAAAATGCCGAAAAGGATGTATCTGAGTTCATTAAAACATTGAACTTATTGAACATGAGCCTGACAACTTTACTACTACCTTCCATTTACAAAAATTATTGTGCTATCCGAAGATATACCAAGAATACAGATACGAAGGTAAGCTTTATTCTCTAAGTAACACTGGTAAAATCTAGCCAAATTGTTACGTAGAAGAATAGGGCTAACGAAACACAAAACATCTCAGTTTTATTCTTTGGGTTTCTGTTATTCATCTCAGGTATACGCAATATGCAACCAAATTGTATATTTTGTGTGTATACATGCAATTGAGATATATTTCTAAATAAGAGTAAATAATATATTGCTGTTATATAGTCTGAACATATAGTCAAACGGGAAAAAACCCTCTTGCTTTTTAATTAGTCTAATGATAAGTCATACTTTCTAGATTTTTCCGTATCCCGCTATACACGATTTGTTAGCGGTCAAATTTGATCAATATTATGTAGTTTCTACCAATAATCGACTGATCACGTATCTACTAATACAATTAACAGTAAGAATTATTAGTTATCAAGACAATAAAAAATCCTAGAACTTTAATATTGTCGCAAATAATAACTTAATGGAATAGATTACAACTAGTGACTAAAATTGAACAAATAAAAGCGTCCATTGTGTTATTAGTACCTAAGTCTACTGTATAAATTGTATGTAAAATTTAACATTTTGTCTTTTCCATTTTTTAAACTAATATCAAAAAATAATGTTCGTTTTCACGAGAAACATACGAAGAAATGTGCAGACGAAAAACCTACACACATGATATTTGAGCTTATTTGAGCTGAAGCTTACTTAAAGTAAAAGTGTGAGAGAAGATAAGAATTTGAAGGTGCACATGCACCGACCGAATATTGTAGAGGTGGGTTCTTCTTCTACATTCATAAATATAATAAGTTAATATGAATATCTGAAGAGAGGAAAGGATATAAATGATTTATAGAGCACTAGCCAATTTAGATCTTATCCGGGGCTATTAGCTAACAGCTAATACATGGTTTCCATTCCCATTTCCCACCTCCACGTCTTTATCTCCCTCCACTCCCAGACCAAAACTATATCTATACAAAATATAAGTAAAGTATTTAAGTAACACAAGTCAAGTTTCAAGTCTAAGAAGCTTTACTTTTAACTCATCTCGATTCTCTAATATATGAGCTTAAGTTGTATGTGGGTTCTATCAGTAAACTAAACACATGTCTTCATCTTCCTAATATCAAAATAATATCTGTGTCGGATGTTGAAAAAGGAAAACATTGGATGTAATGTAGCACATGCATTGGTAACTGTACCTTCAACCTTAAACTTTACATATATATTCATACGTAGGTAGAAAATCCTTTAGAAATACATAACTTACTACGACATGGCAAAAACAAGATAATATACTATTTAAGACTTGAAGATTACATTAGCTAAGTGAGTACCGTCTCGAGTGTTATAGTAAAAGTAATGTATTTCTATGCAAAATTAAGAGTATTATAATATATGTACATAGAGAACAGGATTCCTATCGCATTGTCAGTAAGAGTGTAATGGGATATACGGTTAAGTGAAGAGGAAAGCCACCTAGAAATACAAAAACCCAAGAAATTAAGTTAGCACTTGGTGAAGACGGGTCACAGCAAGGAGTTCTCCAAGGGGGTTCCTTAAGTCCTAAACTATCTCATCTCCTTATCTCACTGATCTACCTACAATCTACAATACAAAACGACAACCGCAATGGAAATCAAGAACCACAAACAAAACACTGAAAACTAAATTCACAGATTCAAGATTGCATTGCTCATTTTCGCATTTATATACAAAAACTGAAAATATTTGCCAATAATTTCCTGTATTTTTACTTAATTTGATTATAAATGTCTTTAGCTACTTGTTTCTTTATATCATTCACTAAATTCCTACTGCTGTAGTAGAAGGATAACATAAAAGGAGATAATAGTAGTGAAAATGATAATAATGATTACAGAAGCCATTGTATTTATGATATGAGGAAAATATCTATGTAACATTATAATACCCAACCTACAGATATGTGTATAAGTAGGTTTCAGTATAATATGGATATATTTATATAATGTGATAATTTGTATTCATCGCATGGATCTTGTGACAAATTTCATAGTTAGCTTGACAAGACTACTCCATATGAAGCTAATCGCTAACAATAGGTATACATGAACTTCCTATTAAACAATTGTAATAAAATAATCAAGTTTTGCTGTCCTTTTTCCAACAAGGTACATAGTACATAGCTATAGAGTCAAATAAAGTTACGCATCTGTATTCTGTATATATGAATGATAAAAAGGAATTTTCTTATACTATTTGTACTATGTCTACCCAAACACAGACATTCTCAACTAATAATATAAATTCAAGGTTTAAATATCAAGCATAGCCAGGCCAGGCCAGATCAGTTCACTTGATTTGATTTAGTTTGCATAAGTCTCCGTTTGTGTTTTGAGAGTATGACTATAACTCCCCACCCGAATTAGTCTTAGTCTCAGTCTTGAATTTTAAAATCTTCTTAGCTTCTACCTACAATACAGCTACAGTTAGAAACTACATATTTCCATTCAGGTCTGGATAATATATTATTTGTACATACAATTACAGAATATATTGCATGAATTTATTAAGATTATTATTTAGGCATTGTCTACATTACTGTTCTACTCTCTAGTACATTTAAACACAATACATCCATTAAAAACTCGGGCTTGTCACGTCACATCTTTGTATTTACTTACTAAATAACTAACTAAAGTAAAAGAGAACAGAAAACAAACCAGTACGGTACACATATAATATATTTGGACATTAGAAGAACTAACAAGCAAAATATTTAAAATGAACTGAACTAATCTGTTCAAATAATAAAGACAGAAGAGAAAATAAATGTGAGCATATGTATATATAGTATTAATATAGTATAAGATTTAAATAGGAATAAGAATAAGAAACACATGCAGATAAGACGAGGTTGGCCCACCCGGCCTGCAACAGGTAAACCACGATGACTTAATGAATGCAAACGATTTACATCACGCAATCGTAGAAATAGTTGCCTGGTCTTAGCTATCTATCTAATAATCTATCTCTATCTCTACTAGGTACCTATCTCACAACATTATCTCTGCTCAACTTAAATGGGATCCAATCCAATCCAATCCATGAATGCAAGAAACTAAACCAGATGAATTTTTCTCTAAGAAAAAAATTAACGAAACTGAACTGAACTGACAAAGAGAAGAGGAAAGAACATTTATTTATTTAAATACAACTAGTGAGAAGTCTTAGTATAATATTAAGAAGTAAACGGGAAAACTCCCTTAAATATTTAAACCTTCATTTAATATTACGTTGCGGATGAAGATGAGATTAAAATTACGTTCAATTTCAATTCAATCTAGCGATAAGACATGTATGTAGTATAGGTAGTCGTATTAAATGTCTTAATAACGCAATTCTGCTGATAAATATGTGGAAAACTAAAAACTTGGCATTGCAATTGCATCGGGTTGGATGTTGGAAGTTGGATTTACCATTTACCTTAGAAATGTTTTTCAGTAGAGAGTGTATAGCTATTAGATTTAACGTGTAATAATAATATTCCGGCAGTTCAAAGGAAGACAAGGAAAGGCTGCCCTAACACAAGTACAGATTAGAATTTAATACCTATGTAAGGCTACTGTGTTATTAAAATTAAAATTTTCTTTGTATTTTCTTCCATGTAATCTATTAGATGGTTATTATGGGATAATCTCCGGTTATTATGTCTTGATCTGATGTGATGTGATATGATATGATGCAGCATATAAGCAGTTTTTCGCTATAAAGTGATCTTATGTAATGTAATGTGAAACTGCATTGCAATGAATATTGAATTGAATGCAAGACCAAGACCAGACCAGACCATGCAATCCTAAGCTAAAGTACAAAGTTGACTATGACTGTGAGAATATTGGTTTGGTTGGGATTGGATGGAAATTATTATATGTATGACTACATTATGTTATGAAGAGGATGAAGCCACAGGTGTTTGGCAAGAGCCATTACCACCCTGAAAGTACAACTTAAACATCCACATCAACAACAACATTCATCTCTGCTCTCTAATACTGAAGCCAAGCGAATCCTCAGGACAAGACAAGACCGACGGACGGACGGGAGGAGAGAAAACTTAACTCAACACTCTCCTTTCCTCTCCTGTCTATCTCACTCACTTTACTTTGTATATATGCAGTCTCCCTTTACAGGGACATTTATAAATTATTACATTACTCAGTTTTCATTATTAAGTCATCAAAATCAAATACATTAAAATATTTACCCTAAAAATCTGTGAAGAAACTTTAGAAACTGTTTATTATTTTCCTTAACGAACAAAAATTCAACTAAATACGTAGTTGGTACCTATCTATATATATTGTACATATTATCGTTAGAGACTGGTCAAACCTAACTATTTATTTGCAAACCTAACTAACACTTCATTCCTATAAAGCAGGAGGTAAAACTATTCGAAATATCTATATCTGGTAGATTAAACACAAAATTCGGACAAGCAAATATATTATGAGTGGTATTTTGCATAAGTTTTTGCAACATGTAGAAAATTTGCAAACCAAAGCAACCCTATACAACACATAATTGTATCTTATAATTAAGTTAGTAATAAATACGTGCAAAATCTGAATTATATCCATAGTTTTTCAAAACAGCTATCATTTGTTCAATTATCATCATCATAAAGTATCACAAATATAATTGGTGACACAACTGTGGGAAAACGGTATTACATTACAGTTACAGCTCTTTAAAAGATTTATTTAATTATTTTTACCATCGATTATCATCCAATCTGTAGTATTAGTTTGTAACATATTTAACCGGAAAGACAATTTATTTGTATTTGGGTTCCAGATTTCCATATTCAAATAATTTATTTCTCAAAAATGAAAAATGTTATGAAAAGCACTGTAAAAGACGAGAGCACAAGCTTCGCATAATATTCCTTAGACACAGACAGACACACAGTAGTAAATAAATGTAGATATTATACCTAGGTGGTAAGTTCACTACACAAGAAACACACACAGACAGATTATATTACATATTACATACTGATGTGATGCGGAATCAACTGAATATTGCATTTAATAGAGAGATTATGAAGAAGGCAAAGCAAGTTGTAAGTAAGTAACTGATGGGAAGCTAGGCTAAGCTAGCTAAGCTAAGGTAAACGTTAAACGGATTGGCTTACATGAAACGAAGGAAGGTTAGCTTTAGCTTTAGATTCTGCTTAGAGATGATATTACAAGTAAGAAGATGTGTGAGTGGATTGAGTGAGTGAGGCAACATGCCTTAATAATGATAGTAATAATAATAATAACCCAACGTGGGAAAACAAAGCTGATTCTCCACTTTCGCGATAATTGCGCGAATTTCTGTTCTCTAGCTTAGCTTAATGTCTGAGTGATGCTTCTGCTCTTTCTTAGCACTTGGCTCATTTTCATTTCTTATTCTTCCTAATCTTTACTTAAGTAAGAAGTACAAGAAAAGGTTTGCTTAGCCCTCAACTGTACTGTATAGAGTGTATAGAGTGTATATGTATAGGGAATTGAATCAAATCGTCTTATGTGGGATGTGATGCGATTGCAAAGGGATGTTGATTTGATGTTGATGTGAGCTTACCTTGTCCATTCCATGTCGGCATTCAAGAAAGGAAATAAACAAGTGGCCACCGACAGACTATCTTCTCTTCTGTGTATCTATTGTAAACATAAGTTTGCATTACCTACCTGTATACTGTATAATACAGTACTACATAGAATATTCTTCCCTATCCTTAAGTCTTAAATATCTGTATTTTCTTATCTGCCAACTTTCTTTAAACATTTAAACTTGCTTAGGTTCTTATTCCTCCTTTATTTAACACAGAAATGACGCAAGGTGAATAAATGCTAATGCTAAATCTACATTCCTACACTTCGGTTAAATATGTCGTGGGCCTATTTTGACTATTTTATTGTATTTTCAACCATATACATTATTATTAGCCATTAAACTCCTCTAATTTTATTTAAAATTACTTTTAACATATCTGCAATACATATGCATGTATTTTTGCCATAAAATTTTCTTACGTTAAATAGTATTTACATTAAAAATTTGCGAAAAGAGATTACAATAATAAACGGGACATTGTAACCGTTGTTGATCTGTATTGTTCTTTGGCTGCAATACTTAATTATGTTTTCCGTGCCATAATACTTATATTCGGAATGACGCATTGTAACTTTATCAGCAGAATAGTATGTACAACTACAACTTTCTAAAAATGTGCACATAATTGTTAGTTAAAATTACATTTTGGTAGCCTGATTAGTTTTTCTGAAAAATATAGAAGATACATGCAAGAACAATGTGGATCCTCGTGCCGGGTGATACTCCATGCCTACGACATACCTACACACTATTTCTAGTAGATAATCTATTAAAATTAAATGAAGTGAGTGAACGCTGACTGAACGGACTGGAATGATGAATCAATACTAAATACCTTTAGGATCCTTCTATTTATTAGCGAAACATATCGATTACCATGTTATTGAATGGTTTATAATGTTTATAATACCTGTACTTGTACCTACTAATAGATTAGGGTTTGGAAACACAAGAAAAATCATTAACGGATTTTTTCTAATTGATGTTTTGCATTGGGAAAGATGGGTATTGGAATTAATGGGGGATCTTTAACCACACCATGGCATACCATACCATGAGGTTATACTTACAGATCAGAGGTCAAAAGTCAAAAGCTAAAAGGTTGATTTAATTTTCTAAGAACACTCAATCAGAGTTTTATTACGTATGTAGATTAGCTTCGGCCTTAGCATTAACCTACAGAAACTTGTTTTCCTCAAGAGTTTTCATTTGATATCATAATTGCACTTTCTCAGTCTTTGCTACTGTTAAATTGGGATTCACACTAAAAACGTTGCACTTTTAGCATTTATCTACAGGTCCAATGCATTGCAATGCAATTAGAATATCTAAAATTTTGTATCTATGCTAAAAAGGTATACAAAAATGATTATTTTGCAATTTACATCTTTTGGACAAATCTTTCAACAATTTTTTCTGTATTTTTTACAATACTATAGTGTTTCCGAATTTAAAAACCAATTTGACTTATTAACATGCCTGAATTATATTGGCTAAAATACTTGGATTCAGGTCCATTGTTGTTAAGTGCTTTCTTCCAGATATTGTATCTAAAGAGTGTAAAGAGAATTTTTATAGTAATTATTACGTAGGTATTGCCCAGATTACTAATTTACTGTAATATAATGTGTGTTAGCACGGAAAATATAGCTTAATTACCTTGCTGTATTACATTGCAACGTAAATGCTATGAAATAAGTAGATACAAATGTAAATGGAGAATGTGTACTAATAATATAAGAATGTATAAATGTGCATAGAGATTTATTTACATAATATTATGTACTAAGGCCAAGGATGGTGATGGTATTAGCATAAGTTTGAGTATATTGTACTTACGTACATAGAAAGGGATAATGATGTTTTATGGGATTTGTTATAAGCGTTTTTTAAATGGCCACGATTCCGGGCTTGGTCATGACAAATGAATGGATCATAGTTTGTAATTAATTCCAGCCGGCTGTGAATGGGGAAGGGTAAACCTTTCCTACTTTTCTACCTACCTGTCTGTCTGTCCGTCTGTCTTTCTTCTCGTCTCTATCTTCATCTTTCCTCCTAAACTAAACGCACACATTTTTATATCTACATCCACATCCACCTCACTCACTCACACGTACACCTAATCCTACAGCATAACACATACAATAAATATTTACATATAATACTTAAAAGAATATACAGATGTATGTAGGATGTAGATGTAGGTACAAGTAAATATAACAAATCTATTAGTAATACATACAAATACATACCAATACGTACGTGTTACCTTTTACATACCAATCTACATCTACATCTTTCACAGATATCTTGCTTTAGAGATGTATTCGTCTTAGATACGTGTAAATGCATAATTACATGCTATATAACAAAGCTACGTGGACTACATTCGAATTTCAATCCAAATGCATACAAATATTCCCTGAACTATTTGTGATGTGCATTTTTAAGTATTTTAAATCAAATTGTAATCACAAGAGGCACTTATTTCAATATAATTACAATTTTCTAATCTATGTCAGATCTTTGTAAAAAACTTACCCTGCCTACATAAATATATTGCATATTATGTAAGAAGATGTCGTTTTCCATTTAAGTTGCAAAAATTGCGACTGGATCCCAAAACTTAGAATGATTTTTAGATTTTTCCTGTATACTGTGGTGATAAAAGTTAGCAGAAGTCAAATTAAACTCAAGCGAAAAAGAGAAGGAAGGAAGGAACACCTTCTAATTTAGCCTAATTGCTTTTTTTGTTAACCCATTCCCATCCCTTCCTTGAATTCTGATTTCTTGGTATTTGCGCAATTACCAATAGACCAACAAAATGATTCATAAACTATATAACTCCAAATGATTTTATTGGACGATTACGAGCTGCACACTTTTCCAACAAATAATTAAAACTGTGATAAGTTCAATCTTAAGTTTAAAAATAAACTTCTGAAAATTACCTGATTATTTATTTACCAAAAAACCAACACAGTTCAACCTATTTACATCGTAGATTTAATTATTATCCAGGACTATATATTTCATTACAGTGTCAAGTCCATAAATCCAGTGCCAAAAATTCTAATTTCTAATTCATAATACTAAAAGAGATTTGCAGTCCTATTTGGTAAGTTATTACCCTTAATATCCTTTCATTATCCAGAGATAGTTACAAAAGTACTGCGTTTCAATATTTACATTGTATATGGTTTAATATAATTATCAATTACAGTAAAGTTAACAATTTTGTATTTCATATGCATATTACTAATATAATACATTTTCGTATGTACAGTACGTATGCATAAATGTACCAGTAATGATGCAAAGCTGAATTGACTTGATCTGGCCTTCGAATGAAGTTGTTTTACAACCTCCTCCTGGAATGACTTAGTCAATCCAGTCAGTTAGAATAAATGAGCATTTTACATGGCTATCATATCCTAGCAGTAATAATAATATCATGATCACCATTCTTATATATTATCCATACATGTGCATTATTACATGTTATAAGTCTAATATAGAGCTTAATGTAAGATAAGTAGTTGTATATTGTGCAATGCAAATGCTATGGTTTAATAATAAAGAGATAGAGATGAAAGTAGAAATGCTGGGCATCTTTCCTCCGACCAACCTCCCTGGCTCTGCCGCCTTTACATTACACCTCGTCTTCTACTCCTATTCACTATCATATTAGTTATTGCTATATTAAATAATATTCTTTTCATCTTTCCTTTGCATATTGAATTGAGTTCTATGGTATAAGTCAGGTCAGCAGATGAATTTACACATATTTAATAGTCCAGCACCAGCAGTCCAGGGCCAGTCGAGTTTTTAAACTGTGTAATATACCTACCTCCTCAAATTACATGTAAATAAAGGTAGCTATCTGAATTTCCCTTAAATCTCTGTACTCAAACTGTTCTTCCAGACTTTTACTAACCTAAACGTATGTTCATCACAATCATAATTTTTACTTGAAGACGCATGCAAGCACGCACTCAAGTTTTTCTTTTACATAGAATTTCCATGTTGTGCATAAGTGTAGTATACTAGGTACATACCTATAGATTACGTATTTGTATGTATAATCAGTTTTTGTACCTCTGTGTACGTAATATCACCTGTATAGTTACTTAATTGTTTTATAACTCGATGCATTGAGCTCTTTTATTTATTTATTATTTAGCTTTGTTAAAAGATGCACTTCCATTTCCATTCCACTGTAATACTTATGGGGGAAATTTCTTATGATACATAGCAAGATTCTTGACTACTAAGAAAGAAAGTGTATAACATGAATAGTCAAAGGATAATCATGTCTTAAAGATTCTCTAATGGTGTCAAAGGAAAAATTACGTAAAATTCTGACACACCTTTCAATAAACGAATGAATCATAAAGCACAATTTGTAATCAGAAAGTTATGTATGTATAATATATCTGCACAAGCAAGGAAGGTATTGTACTGAACATTATTTAGAAATGTAGTTGGGAAGAAATGGAATGCAATCTCGTGTCTTTTGTGAGGAAATCACATATTTTAGCTTCAGCTATCAATTTATAACTAATATCTTTAGTCAAGTCATAGGATTTTTTAACCAGGCCAGGCCGGGCCAGGTAAGCAACAAAACACTTTTTTATGCATACATATTGATATATGTAAGTTATTAGCTTTTAGAAGGCAAATGTAAAGTTAAAGAGATAGCTGTTGAAGACGAAAAATGAAATATAGTAGAAAAGTGGTTACCTTTGTCGACAATTTTTCCGAAGAGATTTTTTCCCCTCCAGAAAGCTTTGGTGGGACAGTTCCACCTTCGATTTCGGAATTGATGTTTGCACTCGTGGATGGCCTCGTTGGCCCCTTTGGCAATTGCTTCTAACACACCTCGATTCTCACGAACGAGTCTCTGTTGTTTTTTACGAAGGACGGCTTGGACTGCTGGCTCTAAGTAACTGCCGCCGATTCCACCTCCTCGTATTGTGTTCACGATTAAATTGTTCGGCTCACCAACTTTGGCTATCCCCCTGCATAAAATAATCCATCAAACACAACACATTAGCATTAATATTCTAATATTTACAAACAAAACTTAAACACCAATATCAATTACTTTATTACTTAAGGTAGCTCGTTGCATCTTTAAGAAATAATCATTTTTTCCCATCATTAACATGAATGATGAAATAAGAAAGATAGAAACAAGTCAGCAATAACCTAGAGACGTTTATCTGTCAAAGAGACAACTCAATTTGCTACACAAAACTACAAAAGTAGTTTTTTCAAAAGAGATCCGGAAAAGTCAGCAGAGCAAAATAAGGGAACACAAGGACACAATGCCCATTCACAGGGAGACAATGAAAATAAACGAATCTTAAAGAAAAGAAAAGTTATTGTTATATTTTACGAAGGACAATGAGAAATCCTCTTTTCTGTTCTAATGGGACCAGTGAATAGAAAGAGACATGGGAACACCTAATAGCAACCACTACCACTATTTTACTCTCAATTCCGTCCATAATACAATACAAAGTTGCCTTGTAATGCAAAGTAATGTAAAACACTACATTACAGATATTGCATTATTATTTTATGCCTATCTGTCCAGACTTTGCTCTCGTCTTCATATATTAAGCTTGCAATGACCTTTTCAATCTCATTTCAATAATGGCTTAAATTTGTCACTTTTATTTCATGTCAAAGATGGGTTTTGATTTCTGATGTCCATATTACGATTCAGCACGGCAATTACGGAATAAGAAATAATTTCCAACAATACACTACATTTTTCTATAATTAATCGCTAGTCCTGAATTCATTACGGGCTAAACGAAATAAACCTACAAACTTTATGTTAAATTATATTTGAAATCTGTAAAATATTGTGTGTACTATTTTAATTTAATTAATTTAATTATTTCAATTAATCTTAATATCTAAGGATGATTTTTTTTCTTATGTGTTTACATATTTGTATTTGATGGAAGGAAATAATTAAAATTTTAGGTACAAGCTAATTATGACTATTATGGTGCTGTACAGTTGGTAGAATAAACGTTTTGTGATATGCTGTGTGCTCACCGAGTTTATCTCACAGTGGAGTAAATGTATCACATCACATCACTTAGCATCAGATAGAGCGCATACCTAATCTGTTTGTCTATGTCGATCTGTCCGTCTGTCTGTCTGGGAGAGAAAGAGTTAAATCAAGTGAAGGCAGGACAGGAAGGCATCTTGTACAACATTCATCACTCAAACCGAAACACGGTTACTTTACTTTACTTTACTTACTGTTTACTACTGCAACTGCATTTCACTACATACAAAGATAGAACGCGACACGGGAAGCCTCCTTCCTTATGGCAATGCATAGCCATGGCTACTATTTATCTCTATCTATCTACTGTATGTATGTTACGGGCCAGGTAAGTATTTAGTTGGTAGCGACCAGCCATCAGTCAGCACTACTATTTAAATACTTTACTATTATATAGAATAGATCTTTAGCTCAGGGATCCCTTTTTATAAAGAATATAAAGATAAAGGAGCAATACCTAACAATGTTATTTACGAATTATATTTTTCCAATAGATTTTCCCATCTCATTTCTACATCCCACAGTATTCCTTGTATAATTCTCCTGCATACAGTAGTAGGACAGTAGGGATGTATCTTCTTATTCTCAAAAGCAAATTTCCCAGTGCATTTTACTACTAATTCTCTATATTACAATATTATACATGTTTGCCACAGATTATATAAACTATATGGTATATGTAATCTAAGAAATATTATCTAAACTGGAGTCTGGTCTGGACTACTGGAGTTTCGTCCCATTCAAATTCCAAAAGCGTCCTCTCATCTCTTCTCTAAACATTGGTTGACTTGACTTGACTTGGCTTGACTGGACTTTGTTTTTGACTCCAAATGAAATGGAATGAATTTGAGGTCTAGGGATACAGATAGCTAACAACATTATGTAACTCAGACAAAAGGTACCTACACTAAAGGAATTTGAGAACTAATCTGTATTATGCCATGCCATGCAACACAAATGTGTCTTGTCTTATCCCGTCTTGTCCTACTCTAAGTTTTTTTCTCTTATTATTATGTATCTACTAAATAGTCATTTGCTTTCGGAACAAGTTACATAGAATACGTATTAGCATTGTATTGTACTGTATTGAATTGAATTGACATTCAAATGATATATGTACGTACAACAAGTATCGATAAAAATTATAGCACGCTACATGCTCAACTTCTATGTTCTATCTGCCTGTTCTGTACTGAGCTTACTTGAGCAGTTTGCTTAAAGATTAGGTACATACAAATACAACCTACTAATTCCAATCCAAGTTAGATAATATGGATTAATTATTATAGGCATTATATTACACGAGCTTATAACACATTATTGTTCAGATCTTGCGTGGTACCTGCTCTCAGTCTGGTCTGGCCTGGCTTGTTTAGTTCAGTACACTAAAAAGTACACTAAAAAGCTACAAGACAAGAAAAGACAGGACAGCAACTTGGCAGAGAAAAAGAGCAAGAGACAACAGAAGTTGTTGTGAAAGGTCTTCTTTCTTTTTTGTCGTAAGAAAATGTTCTTATGTATATACTAAATAGCAGATCTCTTCTTGTTATGTTATTCAATTCACTTTTTATGTAATTCTGAGCTGTTATCATTTCCAGCCATCACATCGTCATCCCCATCTATACAAATACTACGACTCACCATTCTGTGAACTGAACAGCAATAATGTTTTCCTCGCAATTATAGATTAGATTAGAATTTACAATGGAAATACGTTAGATTTTATACACTACATATGAAAGGTAACTTATGTATGTTGCTTTTGCTTATGGCAGTATAAGTACTTACATAAATACAAAGAATGACAGTTTGACCTATCCACCTATCCTTAATTCCCATAACCTTCATTCATCTTAAGTACTGTAAGTAAACAGATACATGTTATAGTAATATTGTCGTTTAATCACTAAAGTTAATAGACAGTAAAACAAAATCAAACCAGCAGACGTTTCCAATTCGTGATGTGCTATAAAATACATTGTAATATTGGTATGTAATATGTAAATACGGTATAAGATTGTAAGTAAAGTAGTTATTCAACTCATCGTCAGTTCAGTTGAAAGGTAAATGTAACTTAACATTTAAGTTTATAGGTATTTGTAGGTAGTGTAGGTAGCTACAAGTATTTTCTGACAATGTATTTAGTAAGTAATGAAAATGATTTAATCTGTGGAAATGGGCAACCATAAAGATTCTACCTAAACTGCTTTACATAGTTAGTTATTGCTAGCTGAAGTGAACTGGATTTAGTTTTGTTGGATTTGGACATGAAGTAATACACATTATAGCAAGTGATAGTTACTTAACTTATTACCTACCTAGAACTACACGCAAAATAAGCTTACATTATTGTATTATGTATACAAATCATAATTCCTTATGTCTGTTGACTTTTGGCTCATATTTTTACACATTCAAGATTTTAGTTAGACCACTATGATTTTATTCTATAGCGAATTAGCGGTGGCATGCATGGAACAGCCAATCTTACATATGACAATTGAAGTTTGATGCAAATAACGTATCGGCCAAAAATTAATTTACGTAATACTAAAATAAAAATTCTTCAGTTCTAACTATTTGTATTTATGTATTTACTATTATTACACATAGTACTGTATGTATTTATTACATTATTTGTATTTTGAATCTAAATTAGCCTAAAATGGTGTTTTTACTTCAATTATTGGTGAAAAGTATTAATGCATGAATATCATTGTAATAATACACTTCAGAGCTCAAGGAAAAGTAAAAAATATGTGACGCGTGTATTGTTTTATTGTACATACAGTATGAGCTTGATCCTACCAATTATTTATTTATCCACTTTTATTTAATTGTAATTTATAAATAAACAGATTCAAATAGGTCGTATATGCTCTGATTTAAAATGGTGTTGTATTTGTTTAGTATTATGTATGCACGGAAATATGTACTGAGGAAGCAAGAATGAATGCTTCCCCTTTCTCAATTAAATTGGAGAAATGCATATGTAATACTTATAATACACCTTTTAAGAATAACGCAATAGTACAAAGCAAACTTGAGCTTGCTTGGTTACAGGGCGTTACATAGGTTAAATACACAGAGATCATTCCTTACGTAATTAACTATAAATCTGCATATTTGAATGACAGGGAGCTGTAGTAGGAGCTGAAACGAAATGATTCTCAACGCATGATTTGAAAAGAAGAATGTATTCATCTTAACTCTGAAGCATTGAATAGAATACACCACAGCAGATTGTATTTTCTTATATTGCTTATGTATATGTGTGAATCAATTCTTGGACTTACTATGTATTGTGTGTATTTACTTGCAAATGTAAAGCGTTGTAAAATCTACAGATATAATATTTAATGTGCATAGTACATAGTTATAGGCAGTTACTTATATTATTGTGTTATGTAAAGTGATGTTACGTATTTTTCTAGATAATTCTACTTGACTTTACTTTACTTGATGTGGTTTGGTTTGGTTTGGTTTGAGAGTGGGAGAGTAAGTAAATGAAGTGAGTATTATAAAAGATTTGCAAAAGATTGTCAAGTGAGCTGAAGAGTCAAAGTCAAGTCAAGATAAATATATTATGGTTGATGTTGATCACTTACCTACAATTACTTAAACTTAAATCTACATAAAATAAATAGACATACATTGCACATACTACTGAACTGACGATATGTCTAGGGAATCGAATATTACTATTAAATACATGAGAAAACTCCTTGTTTTGCATACAATGTAGTAGTTAACAACGTTAACGTAAATGCAGATAGCCATGGTAAGAACTATGAACTAAGAAGTAAGCAGACAAGCAGTTAAATCAAGGTCTTTTCTTGAGCTATGCTATTCGACAAGTTTTTGTCACCGTTTGTCTGCATTCTGCAACTTGCCTACTTGTACATTACTTGCTTGAATTGAAGACAGAACAGAGCGACACTTTTTTCGCAACTTTTTACTCAAAGCCTTTACAAAGCAATGTAACTTTACTCATTTTATTTGCTTTATTCTTCTGCTGATGCATAGAATATACAATAAAGTGTTATATCCCTAATTGTACGCTCATTTACATTAGCCATCCACAATTTCTCACAGGACAGCATCCTTCTATCTGTACAATTGTATATAAGTAAGTAAATTGAAGCAAATTTCAAAGATTTAATATCACCAAGGTGCTTTTGCTCTCTTAAGAGGTAAATGACTCTCAAACGGGATCTAAGGTACATAAGTAAAACAGAAAATATGTACCTAACTCTTCTTCATCGTCAATGTGAACGTTGAACGTATCAGTACGTGGCCAACAATGAAAAACATGATAAGGACAATAGTGAATGAAGTGTAAGTACCAATGGTCAATAGTAGCAGTACATTATAGTTCAGGTACAATTACTAATACAAATACATACATAATTTGAAAAGCTAAAGGAAATTAGTGACACACGGTATGGATACGGGTCAGCTACTTGTATAAGTATAAGGAGACAAATACGTAACACTTTTGAACTATTAGGTAGATGATAATAAGGACTCTGGATGGATGAATGAACATTATATACTCATTGTAATGTTCTTATATGAAGGTTATAGGATTCTTATAAAAGAGCAGCATAGCGGTTTGGTTTGGTCTTGGTCCTCTTGTCAAAAGTTTCAATATCGGACAAAAGACGTTCGTGTGGTGGTGGTCATTCCCCATTTATTTTATTATTAGTGTACTGTACTGTACTGTACTGTAATGTCCTCTGTGTGTAAATTGTAAATGTAAATGTAAATGCTAAAGGCAAGTGTCAAGTGACATTATGACATGTAGGAGCAACTCAACTCAAGTGTGAATTTACAGACTAGTGTACAAATACATCTAATACTGTAGTGAGTAAATGTAATGCACTCCTACATAAATACCTCTATATATGCAAGTAAGTAAACTAATGTTAAGTTGTATTAATATGACAGGGCAGAACAGAAGAGTTGAACATTGGGAATTGAGAACATAAAGGGAACTAAAGTAAAAGCGTGATCGAGATGGAGACACGAAGGCTTAACGAAAATAATATAGTCTGGCTCCTATCCTCACTCATCCTCAAAAACTAAGTGTGGTCCTACTTTACTTAACTAATGTAGCTTTACCTTTAATAATTCTCATCTACATTCATGGAAATATTCCAAGCTACAGATAATAGTATGCTATATAAAGGAATAGTATTAAGTTAACTTAAAATCGTCAACAAAAGAATAAATCTAAACTAAAGGTAGTATCTCCGAATAAGAATACGGATCGCTAACTCAAAGATGCCTACTTACATACAACTTACCTTTTATTGTGATTACCGTGTTGATGTACGTACAAAGTTCAAGTTTCTATATACAAACACATGGGAACTTAATACAAGGCAAGGGCCTCCTGTCCTGATATTACGATACACATTAATCCTTAAGTTCTCTTATTGTAGAGAAGCTTGATGACAATTCTAAGGTGGGTCCTTACTTTAGTTATAATGTGCTGACATGAGTACATGAAATTAAACCTCTCACGAGTCGAGTTCTCCTTGACACTTTTCCTTCTCCTGTTGACTGTACTTGTACTTGTAGTTATACGTATTTGTATTTACTTACTAAACTAAACCCGGGCCAGACTATTTAGAATCCTGTGTACACAATTTTCAATGCTAAAGGAAATACATAAGTGAAGGAAAGCCAGGCCAGAACCAGACAGAACGTTCTTTCCGGTCTGCTAAATTGTAAACACAGTGTTTAAAAAGAAAGGGAATCAACTAGGAAAGTTCATAGAACCTATTGTGTGCAGAGAAATAATCCCTTTTGCCTTTTGTGTCCATGAGACTTAATCAACTAACAGACTTATTGTTGTCATTCTTTAAATTATATTATTAGGGAGTCGATTCTTGATGTCGATTGTCAATATCAAATCAAATCACATCAAACAAAACAGTAACTTCTTATTGTCTTGTCTTCTATTCAATTCTAGGTTCTAGTACTTAACTACAGATACTATAACGGAATTAATTCAATTCAATTACGATAGGAATTATTTACAAACAAAGGTAGGTACACGCTATACCTACATAAATGATCCACTTTTCTAAAACCTCCCCCGAATTTTCCAAGAAAGGAATTCCTCATGTAGGTACTTATTATATCTTTATTTGGAAAATCAGTAAATTAGCATAAAGTAAACCCGCTATGTATTAATTTAATTTATTCACGTGTTAAGTACACTTTCACTTAAGCTAAAGCTTTATGATACTTATACTTATGAAGGAATAAGAATCTATGTACATATTAGGTAGGTAAGAGATAAAATAATCCTATTTGTTATGTAATGTTAGCTTTTGTGAATTTACATAATAAATAAATAGGATGGGCATGAATGTACATTTTACACATGTAATGTATGCTATTGTAGTGTAAGTATAATAGTCAGTTTGTTCTGGAGAAGAATAGCCAATGATACGTTTGGATTGTTAGTAGTGATAATTTCCACCTGCCCACTCGTGGCTCATCTCATCTTGCATCCCTTCAATTATCATTATCACTCCTAGAAGAACAATAGCATAAATGTTGTACATAAATACATACATATATGGTGTTACACAACTCACAACACAAAATTCAACGATTATTCGTTCCTGCCCTTTAGTTTTGTAAGTGTAGGATCTTTTCTGTGTAGATTTGGATTGTAGACCACGAGGTTGTGATGTTGGAATTAGTATTTGCTATTGTGTGCATGATTAGTACTTTTCTGTCATGATCTGAGCATTTAGACATTTAATTATCACTCTAAATTCCCTATCTCTCTTATCTTTACTACTTGTACCTATGTATAGTGTGTAATATTCTGTAATATAAAAATGTTTGAATGTATCCGATTTGTTGGTTATAAGGTTGTCTTTCAGGCGAATCAAATAAAGAAGGATTTATTTACTTTAACTATTATCAAGATTATGCAGTCGGCTAGTCTCTTCATTTGCTCCTTTGACTCTCAGTCAGTTTAGTTGATTATTTCTAATAAACACGAGTCGAATCGTGCAAAGCAACTTAATTGACTTGATGTCCGTATTTATTGACTGCGTGGGCTTCGTCTTTACTTTGTTAATGCTAATACTTTAGATAAATACAATATAAACGTAAGTATAATGTTATATAAGTTTCTACGTATGAAATGGATATTATATAACAATGCTCATCTCTTCTCACCAACAAAAAACATATTAATGTCTAATGTAAGCACATTGTTCTACATGAATACAGAATGTACTCTTCGTGACAAGATTTAAGTTATTAAATCTAATAAATTTTAAATATCTACAAACAATACAGGCTAAAGTGAGCATCTACATCGAAAGACAGAACCAGTGAGCAATTCTTAAATGCAAAATGCTTTACTACCCAATAAAATAATACATTATGACTCCTAATGTCTCTTTACCACATAAGTCTTAATGTAATTGCTTTTCTCCAGGACAAGACTAAAACAGATTTAACTTGATTAATATACTAACGTTGAGTACCTTGAATATTAACGATTAGTTGGATGATATCCTAAGCAAGGAGTTGAATTCCTGTAACATATTTGCTTACATTAGCATCTACTATAATTTTCAAAGAATTATTCAAGGCTCCTTAAATGGGCCTTTAATTTACTTTTCTTATTCTAACTACCTGATATATGTACTTACAATTATGTACCTACTGATAATCCTAAAAAATTATGGGCACATTCATCAATTTCAATTAAAATGGGATTGGGATTCAAATTGGTCCTACTGAACAAATCCATTATACAATAACGAACTGCTAAATGCTTTCGATCGATCTGTTTGTACCATACTTAATTAAATATTTTGGATAAACCAAAAATATTGTTGGATATTCAGTGTTACGGTTTTTACTACACGTTAATGTAAAATACAGTTTGTAAAAATACTTATTTTTACACTAGTTTATAATATGTAGTAATCGGAGATTATTTGGCAAGCAATCTAAGATACAAATCTAAGTAAAGAATTGACTAACTACTTATGACATAACAGATGAATGAATTATAATTCTGCATTAGCAAGAGCAAGAATGAAAATGAAAAATGTGACAAAGTGTTACATTTTTTTGAATAATGGAATGTGGTAGGTATATTGTTTAGCTTATTGCAAAGAGACCGGACATGACATGACATCACAAGGTAAGTGGTCTGGTCTTGTAAGTAAAGTAGCCTTCATAAAGCAAGCGCAAATTGACTGGGACTCGGAATGAATCGGATCGGTTTCTATAAACAGGGAAAAAGAATTGTTGGAATGGGAAAGAACGGAAAAAGTCGCACAGGTAGGTCTGTGTATCTGTACAACACCCTTAAAGGTTCTGTCCTGTCGTGTCCCTGTCTTGTTCTCCCACAAAGGGACATAGGTACCCAAGTACTACGTAGTACCTACAATCTAATGGTAGCTTCTGTATATTTCTAAATTGTATATATACTGTAAAATGCTATGTAAAAGTAGAAATAGGTATATATAATGGAGATGAGATGTATTTATGTAGGGATGTTGATGTTATTGTTAGTTGTTGAGTGTACTGTATCTGGCATGGCCTAGCTAATCTCGTGGAATACAATGAAAAGCATGTATATATAGTAATATAGAAATGTAATACGTATGTACGTATGTACTAATGTAGTGTATATATAAATATATAGGTAGAAGAAAGAGCCTTTTAGTGCAGAGGACGGAAAAACGAACTCTTTGCTATTCATTCATGCTGCGACACAACAATGGCTAACAAGCCTCCTAATCACTACTTCTAACTCATTGTAGTAAAATCTACAGCTTCTCACTCACAACACAACACAACATCATCCCTATTACCAAATACCTATTTCAAATACACAATACAATACGACTTTTTGCTCTGGATCTCTAATACTTATCGTTTTAGTAGCTTTACGTCTCTATCTTCCATGTACAAATAGAAGAAACTATGTTTTTGTTAGAATATAACGTGATGACAAGGCTTTTGGCTTATATCCCATGCACTAAACATCCCCTTCCTTGTCTTTTCCATTACAAACATAAAATAAAACGTTGTGTGTTGTGTATCTGCATTTAAAAAGCTAGCATTGTATGTACATAGTACATAAATACATCGCAAAAAGAACGACGAGGATTTGTAAACACGCTAATCGGCTAGATTATGTTATAATTCCGTTGAGTTGTGGAAAAAACCGAAATAACAAAGAGGAATGGCAAAAATGTTCCCTAATGTACATAGCTCAAGGTACTTAAATAAAAGAAGCTTCTGTTACATTGCATTTGCATTGTCTATAAAGCTCGGCAAGCCAAACCACACACGTTACGTTATAAATGTATTAATATTACTCATGAATGATGAATAAGATTTGGGAAGAGAGGAGAACACGGGTCGAGTCACATTCGGCTTATGTATGTCGGGAAATAATGTAAATGGGAAATGGGCCCGTGGCTAATGTATGTAAACGTAATTCAACCCCCGTCCTCATATTTCATAAATGTGAAGGGAAAGGGAAGCTGAGTGAGTGAGATGACATGACGGAGGGTCCTTTGACCAATAATATATACAAACTACTACAATATTGTACAAAGGAACTCTCGTGTTACGTTTGTATTAAAGCAACGAGCGTAAAATAATTATATTTGTAACGATAATTGTAAATTTTTGCAATTTAAAATGGTAATTAGAGCGATTTTATGGATAAAAATAAAAATGGGAACTGACCACCACTTGCTCCCCCGTCCTCTTCCTCTGGGGATGCGTGCCGAAGACTGGGGCACCATTGAGCCAACGAGAATCATCAATGTGAAGCCAATGATGACAATCAGGACGGACACCGTAGGAGTCATTTCGTCTCAATCTCAACTCTCACAACACTAAAATCTCTATTGGAACCAAAACTTCAACTTACACACACTTTTAGTCTCTTTCTTGATATTGAAAACAGAATGGCTCACTAATGACATAATATTTCTTCCAACTTCTCAAGCAAAATTCTGTTATGTGTGTAAAAAGAAGAAAAATTATTTTGTTTTGTTGATTTGATTTGATGTTGAGAAATGTTCAGTCAGTATCTTCAGTCTTGATTCTTTCTTTTGATGTGATAAGATGTGATGAAATGCAAAATGGGTTATGTTATGTATGAAAGTCTTAATTCTTCTATATAATTAATGGGTTTATACTACCTTCTTCTTTTCTGGAAGGAATTAGTAATATTATAGCTTGCTAAATGGTAAATCTCTCTGGGGAAGGATTCGGATGATGCAAGAAGAGTAATGGGACTTGTTGACTTTTTGTATTTGCGATCATGCTCATCAGTTTCTTGAGAAATTAATTCCAATCCACAATGCATACAACAGTTCCTCGGACTTTCTTCGAAAACTAAGGAAGGTGACAATGACAATGGTACTGACAACGCGGATGGGAATACTAACGGATGTGACGTCATGATTGGGGAAAATTGAGAAGGATAATTTTTCGGTTATCCAAATTCACTCTGAGCATAAGCAGTCACTTCCTATTCTTATAGTATCTAATGAATACATTTACTAAAGAAAACCTATTCGGTTTACGTTGAAATTATTATAATTCTGCTACCACAAAAGTTTCCACGGCTAGATAATAAATTCTGCATGATATTTCCAAACAAATTGGAGCAATAGAATAATGTATTACAAATTCCTGCAAATAGACACAAAAGTGAGTCAATGTCACTTTCAGCTTTAATTTCAGTAGATAAGTGCAACATAAACTCTATCTGTTCCAAATGCCCTAATATTTGTAGTTAAAACTGTATTATCTCTGTTCTCTCTATTATAGAATCACTGTAACCTTAAAATCTCCCGAACTAGTATACGAAACATTTGTAAGTAGCTATAAATATCTTTTTCGAGTCCAGACAGAATATCTACGCATTTATGTACACAGATATGAATTTCCCTTGAAAAATTCCATAGTATTAACTCATTATATGTATAGCATAGTTTTTGCAAGGATTTCCGAGTCCACTTGGATTATTGAATTAACGATGACAGGCAATCGTTGGGTTTTATTACTCTGTGCTACACAGTTTTAGTGTGTTTTCAGTGTTTGGTTTCCCTTTTGCAAATATTCACTTATGGTATGGTACTGACAAACCAGACAGAGGATATGAGATGAGACTTGAGACACATGCAGTCAAAATCACAATATGTGTGACCATTGCAGTATAAATAGTAACTTTACTCTTTAATACTCTCTTTAGCTCTTGACTTTTATGTATTTATGTACGTATGTACTTTGCTTCAGCTCTGCTGCAACCAGAATACTTGTCAAATTAAGCGGATATGAGCTTATTTGCAAAAGGTGAGGAGAACTGCTGCGATATCTTCGTTTCTGGGTGGAGTGAGTTTCGTTTCGACTTCATCAAGATGATCTTTACTTCCTCTCACACTCACACTCAAACTAAGCTCAATGAGCAATATTTTTTTCAATGCAGCACACACAGTCACAAAAATTGTTACATAAAAATGTACTCGTGTTATGTTCTGTAAATGGCAAACAATTTTTATAAGTACAGTCAGTACAAGAAGGATTATATCTGTATTGTACTTATTTACTAATAAAAATGCCTTAATCCTTTCACTCTAGAAAACAAATGGATTAAGAAGTTGTTGCACTGTTCTCTGTACAATAATACAGTCAGATTTTGGCTTAAATGCCAAAAAGATAATTAGGATTCAGTGTGCTTCTGTGTATGTTGATTCCCCGTTGATGGTGAATGAGGTGACAGTTGACACCAGACACTTATCAATGTCACTCACGTTTAGAATGGAAGCACGCTCGGTTTTATGTCTTGACTCGGCTACCCTGGCATGGCATGGCATGCTAATGTTAAGGCGATGAGATATCACTATATTATAATATTAAATAAGTAGATATGTCTATCCAGTCCACAGTCCAGTTCACTTAAGTATGTACTTACGTATTTAATATTAAGTAGGTATCCCTTTAGATATTGTATTGGTATTGTACACACGTTTAGCTACGTTACCTAGTATCGTATATTCGTATAGTGTGACTTTGTGTAGGTATTTCTGTATTATTAAATTTTATTGCTAGCTAATGTATTGCAATTGCTATGTAAATAGTTATTTGTGTTCTGTAAGTATTTATATATGCGTTTTTATATGGGGCAGGAGTGTGGTGTGGTGTGTCTTATTCTTCTCTCTCTATCTATTATCTATGGCAATTGAGTTTTCTAGTTTAAACTAAATACTCTTCCTTCACAATCAGTGAAATGAAGTCAAATGAAGTGAACTGAAGTCAAGTCAAGTCAACTGAGCTGAAGTGACTTGAGACTTTTCCTTCCTAAATATTGTACAGTACAGCAAGCTTTTAGCTCTAGCTTTCCTCCTTCCTCACTTACAATACAATATTCAATAGAGACAAGAACTAAAACTAACCTACAGGGTAGAACACACCAGGCAAAGCAAGGTAAGGGCTCACTTTACCTTACTATGCATACTTATGTATGTACGAGTGTATGTAAGTTCACTTTAACTAACTTTCGGCATCCAGAACCAGAACCAAAACCAGTGAAGAGCAATATAATGGTAATCCTTATGGTTTGGTTAGTTACTTACTTATGTATGTATTATGTATGTAGTTACAGGTAAGTTCTACATATAACAACGTAAACCTAGTAGTGTTATGTTATGTAGTGAAGTGAAGACGAGTGTTTGATGATGAGGACTCTTCTGCTCTGGGAATGGCTATAGGCGGCTAAACAAACCAGCAGAACTACAGAAAGACAGAAACGAAAAGCAAACCGACGAAACGAAGGAAGGTAATGTAATGCGTAACTTAACTAATGGCTATATACATTCTGTACATACATACATACATTCTTTACCTTTATCCTTATATATATGTACATACATACATGCATACATTAATAACCTACCTGTTCCGTTCCTACATACATATATCTGTACAGAGTAATACATGTTAAATGGTTAGACCTAAAGTAATCATGACTATCATCATACTTACACACATACCCACTCTTTTGACTTGTTTTTTCCTCTCTGTACCCTTTACCTTATGTACAATGCATAGCTTACTCTTAGGTACATCTACATTTACGATTTTACAATCTTACTAATGCTATGTGCATACCTAATATACCTAATCGTAAGTGAAGTGACCAAAAAGAAGCCAAAGCCAAAGCCAACCACTTGGGCCACCAGCACCGCGTGTACTCACAACACAACAGATACATTGCGAGTAAACTAAAACCAAAAGCAAAACCAAGAAGAATTGAAATGGGATGCATGCTGAATTGAAATACAATAGGAAAATCCAGCAAAAAACTCACTCAGAGTTAACTACTAGTTATTTTGTTAATTAATTCATCAAAATATTTATCCACATTACGCAACACAGATACTATGACTAAAAGTTGTTTATCGATACAAATCATGGAAAAAAACAATTAATAAGCAGAAAGAGTAGAGAATCTTAAATATTCGTAAAACTGTCAGGACAAGAGGGGAATCAAGTCACATTTCAAGAACCACTGTACTTATATTTAGATTTTCAATGTCTTACTCAACTTTTGTATTTAGCATTCGGATAGGCACCTAAAAATTATATGGATGCATCTTTATATATAAGTTTGCAAACAAAATATTCAAATATTTCGTCTGAGCATGTATCTGTAATTTCTTATGAAATAAAGTAATAAAAAATGCTTTGTAATGCAATGGTATGTGATTCAATTGAATGTGCAAGTAAGTTGATTTGAGTGAGTGAAGTGATTCAAGATTCAAACGCGTTCTAATGTAATGCAATGTAAACTCATAATGCAATAATATTGAGCGTGTGTATTATATTACAGGGAAATAGGCGTGTTGAAGCTGAAGGGACGGATTGGGATTGTTCCTAAGACCATTCATAAGAAGATGAGCTCTCCGAGGAAGCCCCTCTTTTTGGGACTCGCCTCTGTTTCTTGAGTGTAACTCCGCCTCGGGAATCTCTATCTCTTACTTAAAATCTTAACTTAACTTACAAATATCCATCCAGTACAACTCCAGCCCAGTCCAGTCCACAATACAAATCTCTCACATTACATATTCTACCTATTTCCTTTCATTAACTAACTTTATCCTCTCTTATACATTATAATACGTACATAACATACCAAGACAAATAATACACTTGTGTATGTACCATGTAACCTTTTATGCAGATAATGAATGTACCTATGTAGATACATTAGTAAAAGTTTGATTCTACATGGTTTGGGTACAAAAACGTTTGAAAAATCTTGCTTAAATCCTTTACGCACTATTCCTATCTGTACATACATAGTAAATAGTTAAATAACACTTTTAGTTTTAAAACTCACTGCAATATGTAAATATGTAACTGTATGAATGATTCAACTGCAATTTTCTAGGGTACATTTACATTCAGCACGAAAAGACAGTTAGACATTACATTGCAAAGAGTATGAGATGAAGGTACTACTTTTCTGTGTGTACTGTGAGTATGTAAACTGCAAATATACCTGTAGTGTGTATGTATTTGTAATGTAAAGTGTTAACACTCTGTAGGTATATAATGTATTTAAATGCATATGTATGTACAGTACACACACGTTCTTTCTTTACATATTGTATTATTACATACATAGATAGAGAGTAATGAGTTTCGTTTTAATAGCTTAACTACGCAAAGCAACATATACAGATAGTAGGTACCTTTAGTTACAAGTTTACATTTTTTGAATGTGTGTTTGTGAGTAATTATCCCAAGAGCAAGCAAGGGAAGGGAATGAAAGAATGGATGTGTAGCTTTAGCTGTAGGTTTGCTAACCTATATAATATGTTAAGACATCTTGTTGGCATTCGGAGCAGAACAGAGGAAATAAATCTTTGTTAGCATTAAATTAAGCAAAGCGAAGGAACGTGTGATGTGACCTGACTTGAATATTGTGCCGACTTCTATTCTTTACACACATAAAGTCTAAACACATTTTACACTCATTACTTTTGCTTACAATTTACAATTTACAATGAAACATACGTACGAGTAACTACTGTAGTGGATTGTGCTACATAAAAATAGCTATGACATAATGATTTCAGTTATTGAGTAGTAATGAGCCTGTTAGCAAAGTTTACGACTGTGGCCGAGTGCCGATAACAACTTATCGCTAATTAAAATTAGCCAAGCGACAACTTCCAAACACATAAAACTAACCGAAATAGCTAGTAAAAGCCAAGCTAAAGTCAAAGTGAAGCCAAGCCACCAGGTCTGAGCACAACTGCAATATCAAATGAATGGCTGACTCATTTCACGTCCTTTGCAGAGCCAGTCGCTTTGTCTGCATTTATTATTACATGTGTAGAATAGAAACGTATTTAAGTTTAATCTTTGTTTTTGGGAGTGACTAAATTGCGTCTAATTTTGAATATAGATTCGCCTTCTCCCCATTAATTTGGTATACTTAGCTTATTAAATAAGTATATATTAATGGAGAAGGAGAAATAGTATATAAAGTGGACTAGAAAAATCTTCATCTGAAAAACGTAGTAAAATGTAATTACTTGTGTTGCCAAAAATAAAATGCGATGTATAGCATTTGAATATTTTGGTTTTTGCAAGCAGATATACTAGTCTTATTGAAAAAGGGATAAAAGAACAATGGAGTATATGGGTATTCCAAAATTTCAGGTTGTAAAGTATCCTTATCCACTAATTTGTTTAACAAGGGATTTTTATCGTGTGTATATGTACTAACCAGTGAGCTAATAGACAATTGGAGTAATTGCTATGATATCTAATTAATAGTATTCATTATTCATGCCAAAAATAAATCGCGTTGGAGCACATTCCTTTTTTTTTATTACAAATGTTACTAATGTAAGTAGTACTGTTTATTAGTCACTGTTTTAATGCAAAAATATTAATAGGTTTTAGTTGTAAGTACTAGAATTATTTAAAATCAATTCGTTAAACACAGGTAAACAGCTTGACTTTATGATTGTTTAAGTATTTCATGTTAAATGTTTGCATTGCATCTTCATATTTTTAAGTAGCCATTCTTTATTGAACATAACATGCTCAAATTGTAGTATTGGATTCAGAATGTGCGAATATGAATGTACAGGTAAGCCATTGAGAAAAATTGACAGTGTGGAGTGTTGTTTGAAATGAAGGTAAGTAACTTGTTTGGCTTTGTTTTCTCTTTGTGAAATTTATTAGCTACAAACTAACAAGACAAGAGAAGAGCTGTTAATTTGCAAATGTTTACAATTGGTACAGTAGTTGTGAGCGAACGAGTACGAGATCCATTACATTTTGCAATAATTTAACTTTACACCCGAAACTACTAAATGGTAATATATGTGTGTCAGCTATATGTATACATCAAAAATATCGTATGCAGCTATACACAATATGCAGTTTACCAATAAATACTTATAGTGAGTTCTATTTAGTTGATTAACTAGATTTTTATGTGAATGAGAGTTGAATTTGTATTGGTGAAGTTGTGAAACATGTGTTCCTACACTAATCGACACCCTGAACTGAAAATATGCCATTTCGAAAGATGCATGTATCAAAGTATCCGTATAAACTCCCCCGAGGCTTATTACTTATTTACTATTGTATATGCATTTGATAGAGATTCAAAACCTTAGTTGTGTTGTGTCTGCATTTTGTATCCCATCCACTACAACTTTTACTTACATACTATAATAAAGTCATTATCATTATATTACACGTAAGTGCCTATGTATATCAGTAATACCTACATACAATTAACTATATACCAAATACCATTTATAATAACAAAGATTCGTAAATTACATTGCATTTGCATTGCATTATACATAATAATATGCATGAAGAAGTGTCTTTCGACTAGCTATTAGACAGAGCATGGAAGAGAAACATATGAATATTAAATACGTTTCGTTTATGTGCATTATATATGTCAGCGTCAGACACACGGCCATTCGGCAACTGATGCCACGATATTATGACGGGATTCTTTCAATGTCCTAGCATTTTCAGACAGGCCATTCTGCAATTTACGTATTGAAAGCATATACTTAAGCACGAAAAGTATTTACAATGAACTGCTTTGTAGGATTCTCTTTTTAAAAAAATATTAAACAAATAAGCCATAATTGTAGGCAGCTTGATTTAAATTCAGTGTTTTATACAAATCTCTTATTCGTTATTTCAGCTAGGTGGGAATGCGTATCTTCTTCCGTTAATATTATTATGCAATTCAATTAAAAAAGCAAAGAAAAGTGCGTGTTCTCTTAATATTTTTGTTTGCATTCAGTAAACAATGTTTCAAAAACTGTTTTATACAGTTATTTTTATTTAAATAACATTCAGATGGCTTTATCACAGTTTCTCCCTCAATATATACTCAATTTCAATACTTAAATATGAAAGAACACGAATGTGCGTGCATGTTCTCCGAACTTATTGACTTGACACAGTAAACAGTAATATTTTCTAGCCATTCGGTGTTTTTATATAAACCAATGAATCGACTGATAAAAATTTGATTTCGATTAGGCCAATAATATAAATATTTGTACTTACTAAAATTATCCGCTGCTTGTCGATTCTAGTGAGACGTTGACATAAAATATGCTGCATTTTATATTTACATGCTTATCGAATCCATAGTATATGTTTATGTATTAAGAGCTGTCAACAGTTACTGAAATTAAATGACACTTCATTTACGCCTGCTACAAGTTACGAGCATCTTTCATTGATCTGTCAGTCCAGATAATTTTATTTGTAATTGAGTTAGTACACCAAGTCAAATCTAAATTATTTATTTATTATTACAATAGTATTTAGGCTTAGGTTATCTATTCAGATTATAATATTACCGAGTAGAGTATAGAATATAGTTAGTGAATACATGTAGTTGTTTATATGTATTTACATGGGTCACTATATAATACTACTATGACTTTCAGTCGCTATATGCCAAGTAATGTTAGTTATAGTACACACATTTGATTTTCTACCTTGATTCATAAATCGAACATTCAGTACATATTTATCGTGTATTTAGCCGTTTCACTGCAAGATCAGCCTCCACAAAATATTCTTTACGAGAGCCAGCTAAAACGAACCACATCTGAATCTTCTGAAACATTTATTCATATTCAAATATCCACATGATTCTTCATTTAAAGTGTTGCAGACGAATATGAAATGTATTGCTTAACTTAAATGGGTTTCTCTTTCCCTTTTCTCAGTTACTGTGCATCTTATATGCATACAGTAAATAAACTGCAGAAAAAGAGACTTAAAATGCATTTCTACAGTTGTGATTATACAAGAGGCATAAATAAGTAGAACTTTCAAACATAAAAATGTGTATCTATTTCCTTCCTGCTTTGTCCCACTTTTACACCACCCAACAATCAGAAACATTAGGAAAGTAAAGGAACTCTGTGGCTATATAGGTTCAGTAATGTCACTGCAATGTGTACTCCGAATAGCCAACAAACCGAAGTTGAAAGTAGTGTCACACTTTACTAAAATTCAAAAGTAGTATATATATACCTATATATATGCAGTACCACAAAAGCTCTGCAAATGTCCCATCTAAATCACTGAAGCTTAAAACAGCTGAAAAAGGTTCGATCTTTGTTTAAGTAAATAAATAACATAAGTACAAGAGAATATTTAGTCCATATTTATGTGTAATAAAAGGGAACAAAGGAAGCCGACATATAAAACTGGAAAAAACAAAGTAGAACAACATAAAAACAGTGTTTAACATTTCTAAGAAGAAAATATGAAAATATGAAGTACATACCTAAGCACATAGGTAGGTAAGTAATTATTATATTAGCAAAAGCAAAGCAAGATAATAAATATTGTTCACAACAGAGGAGATATTTACGATTTGTCCCTTAAGCATAATAATTGTCAAATGCTTTCATCAGGAAACGTGCTTTTCACACTTTTGGAGCGACTTTCCTTCATAATAAGAACAGGAATAAGAAATTGGTCTGGTCTGGCATGTACTATAGAATTTAATGCACTACTATTTTTATGTATGGATAATTTAAGCATTGAATATTATGTAGTACAAATAGTTTACATTGAAGGTAGTCTATTAAAATAAAGTATGACAAAGCATTCATTGAGCTTTAGGAGCAGTTTACTTGACTTAAGAATGAACTGACGTGACATGACAAAGTAAAGATATCTTGCTACTTAAGTAAGTAACTCAAGTGAATTTAGCACCTTTATTTTACAGCTCCATTTTCAGTGTCAAAATTGTCAAATTTTGTCTCAGTAGCTTTATAGCTTTTGTGGAGAGCTGAGTGAATAGGGCTAGTCTAGCCAGAGCCAACAGCCAACAGCCAACCCTTTGACTCTTTTCTCAATGTAGGATGTAGGTCCAGAAAGTAGTAATATATCTATCAGAATGGATGATGGAGTGGATAAATGGGAGCGGAAGAGCAGAAAATGTATTTACGATCGGAAGTTATGAATTGAGTGCCGTACTGTAAATAATTCAAGCGATTTAACCATCCATAGTTAACTTTACTACAATTACATTCATAAAAGTCTTAAGCTTGTTCTTCTTCAGTTAAGTAGTTTAGCTTTAGCTTTAGTTTAAGGCTTGGCCTCAGATTTTGTGTTGTTCCGCCTGTCTGGCCTGCCATCGATGGCTCTGCCAGAATAAAACCGAAAACCATGGCATATGTCTTTTTGACTTTCTTTGAAATAAAATAAAAGAAAGAATGAAGAAGCCAAAAGGCACAAGACACGACGACGCCAGGCCAACTGCAATGTAAAGCCAAAACCAAAGCCAAAGTGGAGACGTACGTTAAGCAAGGAAAATGAGACCCTTTTTCATTTCACACCAACATAACACCAAATCAGACCACATCATTTCATTCAATTCCCTTCCTATTCACAATTCACACCCACAGCTTAAATCACTCACTAATTTTCAAACATAAAGTCATAATTCTCATTCAAACTATTTCGTAGCTCTACAGACTTACAGATTTCTATTTTAGTTCCAGACAACTTCTTCCGTCTGGGTATTACAGTATATTCGTTCAATTTTCAATTGACTGATTGCAATTCATACTTTCATCATACACACAAGAATGTTCTATAAAATCTCTAAGCAAAGTACCACACAGTGCGTCCCGCTTGTTTCACAAGTTAACTTATCCCTATGTAAAATGAAAATATATGGTAGACACCACCTTTTGCTAGTTATTACCTTACTTTGCACCACTTCACCTTTCTTTCTTCACCAACAATACGTGTTGATTTCATTTCGGCATCCCAAGTGAGATGCCCACGCCAAGGCAATGCAATGGCTATGGAATTTTCCTTTCAAAAGACGACGACAGGACATTACATTACATTACACCTCTATTGTGTTCCTTTATATTTTGCTCTCTTTTTCTTTTCTTGAAGAGTAGCGAGTAGTTTTAGTCTTGTCTCTCTAATGTGTTATTTTATGTAGGCTTTAACTACTCTATACTCTATAGGTAAGGTAGCTAGTTGCTCCCGAGAGTTTTATGGTGCAACTTTCTCAAGGCACACAAATCCATTACATACATTATAATGTACACTATTATTTTTCTTATAGCAAGTCTAATGCATCTGCCTATACTATATTATTATATATTTACTTGTGTACTGTAATAGACATAAATTACAGATATCAGGTAATTACAGCTGCATATCTATATTGGATGCACTTTTCCCATTAAATATGCTATATAGTAGGTACTATACGTAGTGTAATTCACCTTTATGTAGGTTCCTTCTCTCGGCGGCTCTTGTCCACTTTTCACAGTTCACATTTCACATTCATTCAGCTCATCTTCAATGATATTTACATTAGAAGCCGAAGAGTAAACGGCAGGAGGTCCTTCGTCGCTTCGTTGGAGGTGTTTGCCCCTTAGCATTAACACATCGTCTTTCTATTCTGCTATAGTGTGCAAGTGCATATCTCTATCCTGTGTATTGTATATTGCTTACTTAGATATCTTCATCATATACATTATACATCCTGAACTGACATTCATAACAGAGCATAACAATAAGAATAAAAGTTGCGTATCCTCACAGAACAATCAAATCTATGTACATACATTGCGTATGTTGTTAAGGTGGATTGGATGTGGAAAACAATGCAAGGTAATCACGGAAGATGCAACTAAGACATTAACATTAGCAATAGAAACATACATACAAACATTATACATTAATGTTATGTTGTGCCTACAATCTACATGGATATTAATTCAAGTTCAGTTTAGTCATAATAATATATATGTAAAGCTAAAATGAACACGTCACAGCATCAGTTGCATTGCATGCTGCATTTTATATTGATGTGTTCCAGCTGCTGTAAAGCTGCAATACGTAGCTATAAACTTACTATTAAATAACTACCATTCATTTAAATGAAGGAAGTTGTATTTTGTATTGTACAAGAAACATGCATGTGAAGATTTACATTGAACTATTAGTCGTAATTCTTGTAATACCTACATCATCTAAATGTATAATGTATAATGTGTATGTTCATATTATTATGAATTTATGTAGCTATATGCTTACATACAGTATGAATGTTTAAGTTATAGCAAAGACATGCAATGTAAATTGTAAATGTATATTAAATAGCAACTCTCACTCCAATAACTCAATCTCATCAGAATTCTTTCGACTAGACGGATGTTGTCCACGACGGATGTCAATAACATCTCATCTAACTCTGCGTGGTGTCCTGTCTTCCCTTGTTTTTCTGTTATCCTGTCCTTGTCGATCATAACAATTCTGTGGTGTCATTTCTTTTAATAACCTCCCAAATCGATTCCTTATTTAATTCCCTAATGCATGTGCTATCATTTTTTAGTAGTGTAGCTTTTTGGATCAAATAAAAATACTTGTACACATTACGCTTGTTATAACTTACGAACCTACAGACATGACATGATGGATATCTATTAACTAGAAGATATTAAAATATTGAAATTAAGTTTTTTTTTCTGATAGGTCACTTATTTCGTATTATTTAATTTCATCGCAATACAGATATAATGTAGCGACAGCATTTTTATAAGTATTTTAGCTTCCCAAGATATGTGTTACTAAATATTCGTATTTACTTGCCCGAAAGTTTCAATCCCAGTTAGAATGAAGTTAGAAATCTGGTACAATTAGAACATACCAAAACAGAATGGAAAACAATTGAATTCACAGAATTGTAAAAGCTGTATTTATTTTTATTACAAACAATAAAGTATTTACTACCTACTGTTTGTTTTCTACTTAATTGCCTAATGTAAATAAGTGCCCACGTTAGTTACTTAGCTCCAATTAAAATAAAGACGACAAGCAGTCTAGTAATTCCTTCTAAAGAGATTACGTATTGAAACCTTTTTAGTGTTCCTGTTCTAATCTATGATTTTATTTTTCCCTAATTGTGAGTTATTTCTGTTCTTGAGTTACAGCTACGCTCAAAGCTCAAAGTTACAGCTCATGATAATAACTAAAGTAAAATAAAGGCAAAGGCAAAAGTAAAGAAAAACTAAGGAGTAGATATAATATTATGAACAAATACAGAAGGTAAAAACTAAACTGACAAGTACCTGACTTGACTTGCCTTGGCTTTGGCTTACATTGCTTTTACCATCCAACTAAAATTAAACTAAACAGGCTTTACTTACCTATCTATGTATGTATACCTTTGTTTTTTGAAACTTTGAGAGTTTTTGCCGAAAGTTTAGGAAAGGAAGGCCAGGCCTTGCCTATTTATGTAAGTTACCTAAACTCTAAACTAGCTATTAGACATGTGTTTTCATTCTATTGTAATAGTAAATGCATAAAGAAGCCAAGTTATTTAGCTATGTGTAATTGATCGGCTATTTGTTGTTTGTTCAGTCAGAATTGAGAAGTAGGCAGTAGGCAGTAGGCCCTTAAATAAGTACTCATACTATATATTGAAGTACCCACTGGAAATACAATAGTTATTTGTACACATGTTATTATATTATATCAGATGTACATAAAGTAAGTATTGTTCCCTTTCTGAGGAGACCAGACCATACCATATGCACATAACAGACTAACGTACGCCTTTACTTTACTTACGTATTTGTATGTACCAAGTAGATAAGTACTCACAATCACAATCTTTTTCTTGTTGTTGCACACCTGCACATTTTTTCCAACTAATTTCTCAGGAAAGGAAACTAGGGATTCTCCTCTTATGTACTACTATGTTAGTTAGTGTAAATGTCAGTCCATACAGGAGGAAAGCTGCTGAAATTAATACCCAATACCCAAGAATAAGAATTTCGTAGAGCTTAAGTAATATTAGTGCATAGTAGAAACGATATTCATCAAAAATACGTCCTAGTAGACAAATGGACGGCCTAAGTAACTACGTCCCTATAAATATTTTGACATGAGTGTCAGTGTCACTCTTTAAACAAACTTCCTTGTGAAGAATGCTCCAAAAAGTCTAAAAAATAAGCAGGCCCATTTTAATCTTCAAAATATGTACAAATCAAGTCTAAAACATAATTAGGAGCATAGGTACCCAATTAAAAGCCCGTGGCACATACCAAACGCATACCATTCTAAATTTCCATATTCTATTTATATGTGGGAGAATAAGCGTACGTGCCTACTTAATACACCGAAGAATTTGAGTTTGTCATCTATTTATGAATGTAAATGGTAAAGTTTTTAGAGAAATATTTTTTAAAACGACAATGGTCCCTTTGTATAACGTTACGATAAGGAAAAGTCAAACAATTTAAAAGCAATTTGCACCTAGATGAGAAAAATGTTCAATGTTCTGCTTCATTTCGTGTTCTTCGGCTTCCTTTAAGCAGGGAATTGATTTGTAGCAATAAAAATGGGCGCCATGCCTTGTCCCCATATAATAATAACTTTATTGTCATTGTCATCGTTGCATGGGCTGGCCTGGATGTTGATGAGCATCACTGGAGGTATTACGCCTAAGGCATACTAAACTAATTAATTTTGACAATTCTCGCAGTTGAGTGATTCATGATTGATGACATTCTGGATTTTTCGTCGAAAAGCAAATAAACACAGATTGATTGTCGGAAGAGCAGAGTCAAGTCAAAAGTGAGGCGAGGGCAGCCGACAATCTCATAAAGCTCCTATCAGGTGTCAATGTAAACGTCAACACTGGTGTCTACTACTAATGTGTTTAGTATGTGTCTTATATTAATTTAAGAATGTAAAAACCAAATGAAACATGGAATTTCTATATTTTATGGCTAACTACACATAGTTTCTTATATTACATTATTGTTTTATTGCATTCGATTCGTTTGATTATTTATTTATAACCTACTTAGAACGTACCTACTGGGATATGCGATTTTATTACATGTATTGTACACATTTATAAGTTATTGTAGCCGAACCATAGAATTTGGACAGGCGAGACATGACATATTAATTTAAATAGTAAAGCAAATCAAGCGAAACCACTGAAAAATTCCTTTTTCATTACTTATGCTATCATATTTTCTATTGTTAAACTCACATTTTACTAAATTCCGTATACAACAGGGATTCAGGGAAAAAATCTCCAGTTTTGCATTAATTCATGTTTACCGTGCTATTAAAATATATAGTATAGAGCCAATCACACTTTGAATTGAACTTGCAGAATTTTTCTATGTTTATTTTAATCAGGTTAATCGTATGTCAGTTCTAACCCATGTTACGAATTACAGTGTTTAGAATTATAGCTGGTAGGGACATGCTCCTCAATCTACGGATATGGTGTATGGTATCGCAAAATAAAATATTTTATCCTCGTCAGAATTCGTCTGGATATACATAAACATAAATTGAAAATTACTAATTTGAATTTCTTGGAAAATATTATACATTTATAAAAATTCTTATAGGAAACGTAGCAAAGTTATATTTGGATATACCTAAACAACTTATAGAGTGGAAATTAGCTACGAAAACACTAGAATATTGTAACACAATAGGTATATCTTCCTAAGCCAGATTTTTAAGGGCAAGGATTCTGTAATTTGGAATTAAAATTATCTGTAGGGATAAAGATAGAGCTGATATGGAATCAAAGGCATTCTTCCACAGGATTGACTGTTAAGAGAGTGAGATGTAAAATAGTAGTTAGCAGCTGATGAGTAAATTAAAGGGCTTTCTTCCCGAGCTTTTATAATAAAACCGTCAACAGTGGGAAAATAATAAAAGGTCCGGCTTGCTCTCTGTAGTCTCAAATTACATACTTTTACTTGCACTATTATATAGGTACTTAATATACCTCCATTTAAGTATGTGAAGGTATAAACACAAATGCATCTGATAGTCTATATTGTAGTGCATGTAACTATATGAGACTTGATAGTTCTATTTATATTACGTTAAGATAACAAACCATTTAATTGCACAATATCATTTAGATTTTAAAAGGGTATACTCATAGTTAACCTACTAAACGCAAGCAAACTTTTTATCGTACAAGGTTTACCTGGTTCATTTTTCACCTTCCTGGAATGCATATATTTATTAGCAATAGGGTCTTAAATAAACACAGATTCTTAGGGAGTACGTGTTGTGTTGTGAAGTCTCCGTGTATTTATGTACGAGAAAATTAAATGATTGTGTAAAACTTGTCGATAATTAGCTGATGAGCAGAGTGGAACCAGAATAAGTTTACAGGTAATTAAGTTTCTCCCTTTTAACATTTCTCAGGAGTGATGTCATAACCCAAAGTGTATATTAATTACATAATGCTTGCCAACAAGTAAAATGGATTTCAAATTTAATATTGCTTCTTATTGCAGATATTCTAATATTTTATATAGCAAGAACCGTAAAACCGATTGCCACTAATATATGTACTTACCAAATATTAGAAAATAAATATTAGGTTAAGTTTGACTCGCATTATCATTCACTATTACTTCAGTAAATACATACGAACATAGATTTTTGTAAAGTCTTTGTATTAATTTTAAACAGTTTTCCGATAGTTTCCGCACAAATGATATTTCCCTTTACTCTGAATTGTAGTATTACTAGATGCATTCATTTCCATTCATAACTACATATATATTATGCACATATTACCTACTACCTGCCTAAGTAAAAATACAACACGTATAATTTCTATAGCCTAAAGAGTATTTTTGATGTGGGATTCCAGTTTTGTTTGTTAAACTGTTGGTGGCGGAATAATTGAGAGCGTTTAAGTAAAGACAAGAGTGGAAATGAGTTAAATTGAACTGAACAAGCGATGGTTGTACATACATACAAGTATAAAAGTATAATACAGACATTACAACAATTACATTGCATTGTTTTCTCTACTACATAGTACATACTTTCTGGATGGTAGCATAACTTTAGCTTTCTTTATAGTAATATAATATTATTAGCTACATATGAAGTGAGTGTGGCTTGGATGGGCTGATTGGAAGACAGATCGAAGAAACGCCTCTAAGGAATAAATTATAAGAAAATTATAAGGTTCATATCCTGCTTCGGATCCTCCTGCTCCTCTTCTTTTACATATATGTATACACAAGATACCTATCCCTCTCCTGTATCTTATAATGCCTAAGTAATATTCTTAAAATTTCATGCACACACGACAGTAAGTGGGCATTTCCAAAGATAACACATAATATATATAAATTTTATATCTAAATGAATTTAGTATAACTACCTTAGCTATTTTAGAGATGAAAGTGTTATAGCTACACGGTATGGTAGTACATACATACTACATGAATATACAAAATAGGAGAAGGCATTTAGTGCAGAGGTAAAGTTAATAGACATTGTACTGTATTGACTATACAAGAGAATATCGTGTAAGCAGAAGTAAAGCTACTAGATATTAAATAACATTATAAAGATGTTATCATGTAATGTACCCACCTTTCCTATATTATAATGTTTTCCTAGCTAAATATTAGCCATTGAAGTGTTGTTTCTTTGTTCATTTGTTCTAATGCAATGTAGGTAATCATATCCAACTATATGGTCAATGATGGTGGTCAGGAAAATGGTCATTACCTTTGCCGAGTATCATTACACCTTCTATCGGCATCCTCTGTGCAATTCACTTTACTTTACTTTACTTCTCCGACATTAAAATGTTCGGCATCTGGAAATACACGCTTGTACGTGTACGCAAAAGCTTATACAAAGGTAACTTATAAGTAAAATTATGTGAAATACACGCATAACACGTACGTAGCTACAGTTTACTCACTTACAGATATGTACAGAATTAAACAAAATCCTCCTCTGACCCATGCAATACAATTTTTGTTTGTGTATACTATGTCGTAGGCATACAGTACCTTTAGGCTTGGGGTTCCACTTTTTTCACTGGTTTTACAAAAATCAACTATGATTTAAAATTGTAAATTAGCAGACTTAATAGAGGTTTTTAAATGAGGAGCTTAGGCTTAAAATAAATTTGTTAATGCACAAGGGTTTATTTTTTGGGATTTTGGTATACATCCAGTTTATTTTTTAAAAGAAAAAAAATAAAAGCCAGATTATTTAATATATAATATTCTTTAGATTATGGTAAAATACTCCATTAAAAGAAGTCCAATAGTTTCTGGCTAACATTACATTTCGTTAACAAATAGGCCAATGAAATAGTTATACAGTAATAAGCATGGAGAACCTGAAAACAGTCTTTTGCATAAGTGTTACTGCATGCCTATGACATATGTATGCATCCGTTGTTATTATTATGAAGGATTCCAGTGGGCCAAACGTATGCGTAGATTGTGTGAGCTTAAAAGCAAAATTAAATGAGGAATTCCTTTACTAATGTTAAGATTTTGTTCAGGAAAGCGTTAAGAAAGGAAATCTGTGTGGTATAGTATGTAAGTATTATCAACACACAACGTTGTTGGTTGCTTTGCTGCTCTATATCTACATATACGTATGCGAGTAAATAAGTGGTGAACTAAAGTAGTATTTAAGTTTGAGCTGAAATGAAGGTTTGCTGGTGTGTTGTCTTGTGTGTGCAAGAGAGTAAGTGAGCATATGCACACTTCCATGTGTCGGTCCCTTTTTGTTCTTTCTAAATATCTTTGAGAGCGAGCTGGACTGGATTGGATTGGATTGGATTGGACTTAGGAGTGAAATGAAGAAGAGCAAAGTATGTAGAACAAGAGAACTAAATAAAGGCAAAGTAGCGTTTGGATTCTACTTACGTACGTATTTGTACATAACTAATATAGTTTTATAAGTTTCCTTAAGAATTTCCTTAAGATTAAGATATAGTGTGTAGCGAGACGTTTCTTTCTTGGCTTCCAGCGAAAGAAACGAATAACATCACTTGACTCAAATTAGGTTCTTTCCCACCTGAGACGTTACCTTCCTTTACCTTTACGTACACTTAAGTAGCAACCCTTCATGTCAGATCAAGCCTTAAATGAACTCCTTTGGTGTAACTCTTTCGCGGTCCGAGCTTTGATCCTCTTCATCATAATTTCATAACTGTGGAACCTCAGTCTCCACATCTCTATTGTCTATTTGTGGGAATCATGTCCGCATATTTGCGCAGGTAATACTTGGATGCTAATTCACAATTTGATGGGCACATCAAATAATAATATTAAAGTTTAATGATGCAGATGGTAAACCTGTTAGAAAACCGTATATATTATAATATTAGTTATGTTATAAGCATGTGCGTATTAAGATTAAGAATTTTTAAAATATTGACTTCAAAACTTTAGAAAAATCATTCCAAAATGTTTTTTAGACAAGAATGACAGTGACAGGACTAATTATTAACAAAATTAATGGATTTAGATTAAGTATAAGTAAAAGTGAAGATTTTTATCAAATCATAATTGGTAAGGTATTTATCTAAGTGAAACTCCATTGTTCAAAAGTGTGTGACCATAAATTCGTAAAGATTGACAGCAAAACTACACATTCTAGTACACCTACGGAGTTTTGGTAAAAATATATGTACATATTTATATATTATGAGAAATTTTTGAATATGTGGTTAATGGAAAGGATTGAACTGAATTATGGAGATGCTATTAGTGATCTTTATGTAAGAAAACTATGTACATTATGAAATGATGTTGTCAGCATTATTAGATAATAGAGATAAAACTTCTTATTGAATTAGTGTAGTGTAGAAGGCAAAAGGAAGGCGTCTGGAAGGTATACGGACATAGTATCCCGTTGGACACAGTATAATACCAGGGACATCCTATGCAGCGTTGGGCGTTGACTTTGTTAATTGTGCGTTCACAAATATTTAAAGTCCATAAGAACAATTATGTCTGTTTATAAAACTATTTATACTATTTAATATAGGTAATACTAATAGTTAAATTAATATTATGAATTTAGAAATGACGCAATAGGAAATCATTGCCATCTATATTTAGTATTAGTACTCTATCTCAGGTGGGATGCTGTGTCCAACAGGATACTACGTCCTTGATTCGTCTGGAATGATCATTAACAAGATTATCTGCTTCTCGTTTGATACAGATAGTGTAATGTAATGTATAGTTGTAGTAATACGATGACATGACTGTCAGTTATGTGAATATTGTAAGTATTCACCCATTTACAGCTTTGTAGCTTCACATCAGATCTCATCAGGTGATAGAATGCATATTATAGAGAAAGAGTACCCACTTGAATATTATTAGCTTCGTATATTCGTTAATTCATTCTTAGGTGGTTTGGTTAAGTATGTTGTTCAATGTAGAATGGATGTCGGTTCATGTACATAGCTAAGTTAAGTTAAGTAAGGCAAGTATGTATAATGATTCCGATCCTTATCTGCCGACTGGTTAATGGCTATTTAATGCATTGCTTTGTAAATTGTGGCATATCATTCTCCACAACAATACAACACATGTCACTTATCCTATCTGGGAGATAAAATCTAATTTCTAGAGACTACATCAGAGTAGCTATGTACTTATAGATAGAAAAACAAAATTACTATTGTCCATATCCAACAATAAGTATTAAGTAGCCTATGTCAGTCAGTGTGATGTGGTAACGTGAATACAGTACTGTACAGATTAGTTACAAGATAGCTAAAATCTACTCCCACATCAAATATCTATAATCTGAACACAATTAATACATAAAATGTATGTAGATGTATCCTTGTTATATATTTTATATATCAAAGCACAGTCTTATAGTGCTGTGTAGGGATAACTAATAACTACAGACAGATATAGGTAAGTGCTAAAATTCTGATGTGCAGGTATTTACAGATATGTCAACGTACTAATATACACCAAACCAAACTAATAGGACGATATTCATATTACGGATACGGAGGTATGTCCATTACTACATATATTTTCCTTCTTCCAATTTCTCGTCGGCACTTTTCAGGTGTATAAAGGATTACAGTGACATTCTGTCATATCTAAGCAGTTCCTTATCTTAATGCGTCGGAATTTTAAAATTCTTTGTGCCCACATTCCACAAAAATTAATATCCATTTTAAAAGCAGGACATACTTTTGTTCTAGAATTATTTTCGTATGTGAGCGTCCGGTAAAGATGCAGAGTGTGGCATTTGTTCGTTTCAGTAAACTAATCATATTATACTAGTTTATTAGTGTAATTTACTGAAATATTTTAGAAGAACTAATTATGAGTTGGAATTGTCACAATTAGTAGTTACTGCAGAGATACACAGATAGAAGTAATCTACACAAACATTAGATAAATAATTTTATTCTTAACACTTATATAATCTTGTGTGGCATAAAGGTAGCCATATTGAGTATGATAAGAAGAATGTAATATAGGTATGTTCATAATTAAGTTAGATACTATTGTATTTCTAGCTAATTAATTGCTTTCTTTGGTAAACATGTTTAAGTTAACCTTTGCGGTATACTGTATACAGTCTTTTGGCATTTGCTTTACATTTTTGCTTATTCTGATAACACTATAGGAATTGATAATGTTAATGTATTCCGAATGCTTTCAAAGCAAAAAAGGTTACTGCAAACATAACCTATATAGTATTATTATTATACAAACCTATATTATTTGTAAACAGGTAATCATAATAATATTATGTATGTATAGTTCATGGAAAGTAAGCATTATTTTGTGTTAGGAGAGCATTTCATTGTGCTAACGTGGCAAAGCCGAAAGCTTAAAAGATTCAATAATGTTCTCCATTCTGTTTCTCTTTTATTGTTATTGTTATTATTATGATTGTGGTGATCTGGTCGTAAGAAGATTAAGTTGTGTACAAATAGGCTCACTAGGTACTTTACAGAACGGCTTCACTATCCGTATCTGTACATACAAACTTTTAAAATAATTCTAATGCAATGGCAATGCAACAAACACGAGAACAAAGTACTTGAGCTACAGATAAGTGCTAACCACGGTAAGTAGGCATTACGCTTATTGTGTGAGCAGCATTTAACATTTTACTTTTACTTTATAGCTCTTTCAAAAGGAGGATCAGCAGATCTAACTCACTTCAAACAATAACACACACTACGTACATTCTATACTACCAAAATATATTCCTTTACACCTAGTTACAAAAATGCAGGAATATTTACTTATTTTCTTCTTGTAAGTTAGCTGCAGTCATTACTATTAGTATATTAGTAAGTATTCTAATAGTAATATATAGATAACATTTAATGTAAATATTATACGCACAGGAGTCGTCTTCGAATTTCTCTTACTTCCTTGTGATTGTGATATAGGTAAATTATCTACAAGATTCTATTTAAAGAAATTAAGTCGAAATAATTATATCACATTGAGGATTATGGGAATAATAGCAACATATCGTCCTTGTAGTAATTATTGCGGAATATTCCAAAAAAAGTGTCCAACATGGGATGAACTATTCCAAAATTAACTATATGTGGTAAAATAATATTTTACTGGCAGTCATTCACAATTCGCTGGAAAGTTTTAAAATTTTCACACATAAATTACATCCGGGACTATATTATGGAGAATTAATAACTAAACTAAGCACCTCTACAGATGCATGTTTTGACATGAACACCATTTGGATATCTATCTTAAAATAGTTATTGAAAATTATGAATAATTCTTTTTCGCAGTTCAGAGGCATTCTCTACATACATTCTATTAATTCCTTGATTTAAAGACACACTCACATACATTTCACCGATCTACCTTAATTATCTATATTAATTAATTAGACTAACAAATATTGCCAAAATGACTTTGAATTAATTGTAGAAAATAAGTAAAAGTTCTTTCACAGATATTCTCAGAAAACATGTCCCTATAATATGTAAATGTACTGGGACAACACTTCTGTACTTTTCCTGTCAAACTATAGTAAGTAGTACGCGATTAGTATTTGTAATTTAAAATATTTCTCTACGTACGGATATAAATAAATACATAAAATCTCCATGTAGAAGAAGACGGGCAGTAAAGAGAAAATAAATCAGTTAGACTTGGTTATGTCAGTTAGACCTGCAAGCATTCTCTCCAGAGTGATTTTACCAATTTCTGGAATTTATTGCCAAGTTTATTGGATGGAACCTTTGAATGAGTTACAACCAGAAGGGACATGAATTTGTAATTTTGTGAATACCGTGACAAATGTAATGGTAAATAGGAATAGGTAATAGAATGGGGCTTTACTATGGGTTATGTTCTATTATGCCATTACGTGGTGTCGGGGAACCAATAACTAATAACTACTGATACGCGTAAAAGGCATAAGGCCGGCACTTGACAGATGTTTCTTACTTTTACCGCAAACGACTGCAACTGCCCTGTACTGTGCTATTACCTATGTCATTAAATAACATCGAAATAAGTTTTATGTGCATTTCATCCTTTGCCATCCATTTTAGTGTACAACATCGTCCCGGTCACTTTCCTTCACCTCATAACACAATCCGAAAAGCACAAAAATGCAATATAGCATGGAAATACTAATCAGACGAAGCTCAGTCAACGAAATCGTGACAAATTAGAGCATACTAACTTTTCACGGACATTTGTGGTAGTTGTGGTGTCATCTTACAATCAGGACAGGAGCATAAAATTATTTGTACAATTCAATTAATTATTGGAGCGATTCCTAAAGTACAATATATTGGGGAGGATTACTATAAATAAATGTATACACACATTTTACACTGTATAAGTATAATATTATGTTTAACTCACTGCAGGGGATAGCGATTACGTTTGGATCCTTTATACTACTAAACTAGCTTACCAGCTTTATTAGCCATGTAGCAAGGGCCCCGAGTATCCATGATCTTCAGAATTGTGTTACATAATACTAATATGCAAGTAAATAATATTACACCGCTAAAAGGGTAAAAACATACACCAATATATATTTGCACTGCAAGGGATATATTATTTATGTGTAACATTAAAATATACGGAAACAGTACAGAAATCCAGTAAACTACGAATTGTGTATAACTGTAAAAACCATATCAATTACATTTAATTAGTAACATTTATGTTCTTTCAAAAATAGTTAATTTAACTTTAAGCGTGAAGATTCAAAGGCATTTTCCTTTCTGAGTACTAATCATTTGGTCCTTATAAAGTTCGCCCTTTAAATTATTTACATAATAACTGGTGAAATTATTATATGTACTTAATTTGCGTGCTCATCATATCGATGTTTTCATAGGTTTTATAATTAATACTGATTCTAAGCAATTTTCTGTCATTGAATTTGGATTAATTACGACACATAATGAAATTTACCATTACAACAAAAATCGTCAAAATTTAGAATACAGATTTCTTGGACTTACATTGTCTAATATACTATTAATACACAATAGTAGTACATAAAAGGTAATGAATTCGTCGGAATAAATATTACATATCAATTCTTCCAAAAAATATAGCATGATATACATCTACCTAAAATCTAGTGGATCTAGTACCTACCTGCTCCAAATAAATTAATACCTAGCACAGAATTATTGCGAAAGAATAGAGATGTGTAATACAGACGCAGACAGTAAGGAATTTTCCAAAGGTATTTTTATGTGGGGTATCCTCTCCTCTCTGTTATGTAATGTTATAGTACCCAAGCCCTGCCGTGTAATGTAAATGAATGTGATAAACACGTTAAGAGTGACGTTAAGTTGTACGAATGCCGACACTCGACACCACCATGAAATAAATATAGAGTACACATTGTAATCACAGCCAAAGTAATCTATCTAATAAGTGTACTAATACTAATAAATATTGTATAATGTAATATTATCCTTACGTTAGTTCAGTTAGTTTTAATACTTAATCTTTATCTACAAAACACTTTGGCCCAAAGGTTTTCTTCTCTTTTTGGCTCTGGCTGCCTGCCTTTAGTTTTAGTTTGCTCAACTTCAACTACAGCTTTCTTAGCTTATCGCAACTACATTACATACAAATACACACAAACCTTTATTTTATCTGCCGTCTCTTGTTTTGTGTACTGTAGGTAATATCTTTACATATAAGAATATCTTCTTAAGATAAAGAGTACCTTCTACTACCTACATACCTACCGGCCTGCTCTGGCTAAACTTATAAAGAATGGATTCCCTACTAATAATTACGACGCTAATAAACGTTTAGAAAATTTTTATTTCACCGCTACAGAGAGTTGCCAACACCTTGCGTGTGAGGTCGAGAATTTCCGACAGACCCAACAAGTCTTCTGCTCTACAGAACACAACTACTAGGTACCTGGTATGGCAAGGCCTTCTGCCTTCCCACCTACCTACCCGCTATTACTACTTACTACGAACATTAATATTAACATTTACATTACAACAATTTACCGACAAGACAGCCGGCCTGTTTTCTAACAGACCTGCCTGCCTTTTCTCTAGTTTAGTTTAGTTAACTCAACTTCTTTTGTTTGCCGACGAGAATCTAATATGTAATGTATCTAATGTACAACAAGCAAGCAAACCTAACCAAAGCAGGCATTTAGGCTTCCAAATAAAATAAAGAAAAGAAATACTAGCAAAAACACCCAAACTAATATAGATTATCAATTATTCATGTAGAATTGTAACTTGTAACAATCTATTTTTGCACTTTTTATCAAAGTTTCAAACTATTTGTAAATCTGTAATTTGTATAATTGTATAGGAATATTCAATTCCTTAATTAATAGCATTCGGTAGGATTTAATTCATTACAAAGATATTTAGCAGTACAATTGGCTATTTGAAATATTTTCAAGTCTCACTTTTTGTGTTAGAATAATATTTGGGTCCTTATTGTACTACGCAAGGCATAATAATGATATGCTGTACAAATACATTATTATATGAATATGCTGCTGTACGTTTATAGACTGAGAATGATAGTAATGTCCCAAAACATTATCATTCTGAACGTAAGTGTAAAACAGAAACAAAAATAATTAAAACAACAATTAAGTTTTATGTTATGTTTGTTTTTCAGTCATATATTTATGTGTATCTTAATTTGCTACTATTGATGAAGACATTATGTATGTAGCTGGCTTAAAACAAATGAAGGCACTGTAGATTCTTGTCCTTAGTACATGTTAACGTAAACATGTTAACGAAAATGAATTCCGAAGCTTGATGTTTGCCTGCATTACATATTTCAAATTTCAAAGTGGAAGGGTTGCATCTCTATTCAATTTGGATTACTGACAAACATACTGCTTCTGAAATTAAGATTGCGTGTCAAGAGGAGTTGAGTATGTATAAAGAAAGTATGACTTCATTGCTGAGGTCCATCGTTCGACCTTAGCCCGCACTTAAGTTCAGCTTCCACTTGCATTGCTACTTATGTAGTACTTGTATCTCTTCTTTGATGAAACTAAACTAATGCATAATAATTTTGTTCCCCTTCCCGGATAATGATAATCTTTCACAATTACCTTTACACAATTTTATGATGAATTAAAATGCAGGGGCGCCGACTACACTGTTCGGAGCAGTCCTTATCTAATTGCAACTTTACAGCAACCATCTTCCTAGTGTAACTACACAATTGCAATTGATTCTTTCAGTACACTCAGGAAATGTATATTATCTAGCTGTACTATAATGTAATGTTGAAATGTAATGAAACAATCATTTTTGGTGTAGTATTGCATTGCATTGTCTTATTGTGTTATGCAATCTATATCATCGAATTGCCGCTGCTCAAACTGCCGAATTTATTGTAAGTAGATGTTCCTATATATTATATAGTAAAAATATAAAATTAATATCATCATTAATATGTCAGAATATTATGGTATATGCAATGTCAAACTTTCTCATGTGAAATGTGGAATAATCCAAGAATATACTACAACATTAAACCATATTTCATATTAAGACAGCTTAGATTTGGAATTTCGAACATTTCACGTTTCATTTTAATAAAATAATGTATATTCACCCTAAATAATCATTTTTATAACCGCAATGAATATTTACACAAGTAAAAATTTAATTCTCTCAATTAATATGGTAGGTTCTATTATCCCAATTAGTGCTAATGTAAGTTTGTTACTTATTTAATTTCGGTAATTATACATATTTCAGAGTAAAAGCAGATTAGATTATGATTTGATTGCTTATCTTCCCTTTCCATGATAGGAATAAGGTATATCGGTAATGTGGATATTTCTGATCTCAAAATCATGATATAATGCTTCTGTGTTAAAAATTTTAATCACTCACATTGCAAAAAAGCCTGGGTAAATTGAATAGTGTTTTCGCATTCCTGTCCCCACTATAGCCTTTAAAGTGTCGGATGTTGGCGCATCAATTTAGCTATTCAGCTCACTTTTGCCCAACCATCTCTTTATTACGGAATAATAAATTTTATTCCTGTATTATTAGTGTATTAGGCACATATATAGTATTTCCAATTAATTGTATGTATGTAGGCAGGAAGAAAATAAGAGGGCATTATTTAATTCGTCCATTACATAATATGTCGGTGACTTAATTTATAGGCTTTGGATACTTTTGGCTCAGGTACAAATGTATAAAGATATTGTTTCACTCATCATAAGATTACCTTAATAAATATAAATATGAATTCCACAGTATACATCGGAGAATATCTGTATTAGTATATACAGAGGTACTTACTAATATACTTGTATGGAATAAGGAAGGCAAAGGTAAGCAATTTAGCTAATATTTATATTGTACTTATGTATGTAGTATCTATATCTCTAGATTGTGTTCCAGCTCCACTAAAACATAAATTGAATGAATAAATGGATATTTAAAGATGAGTTCTTCTGTGATGATGAGAATGCACAAGCAAGTTGTCGGACTCTAATAGATGATGTTAATACGGGAATTTCGAACGAATGGACCACACATGAGCAAGACCTTAACTTAAAGTTAAGTAACAAAATGAAAGAGAATGAGTCGTTTTCACTACACAAACTCCAGTCTCTCCATCCATACATTTACTATATAGGTACAGATATTAGATGTAAATGTCTATGTCTGTCTTGCTGTAGTGCAATCCAAAGTGTTTACACTATTATTATCAGGTTATGTAATACATAGTTAAATACTATATGTATGTTGGTTGGGTTTACCCTACTACTACTACTACCTACTAAAGACTACTTACTACCTACCTAACTAATATCCAGTCCACTATGTGTAATAGTATTAGTATGTGATCAACATATGAAGGTTAATACACCTTTCAGTGCAAACATATACAAGTCATAGCAAAGTAAACTGACTTGTATGTTGGCTTGGTTCTCAGTTCAGTGAGAGAACATTAATAACGGTGTTGGTTGAGATTCTTGGACTTGAGGGCCCCCCGTCTACATCTATACTATCTTATTAATAACTCAATTCAAATGCACATTAAATCTCTGACGCAGATTAATATCCACACACTCTCGTCACCTACAGACCTACAAATTCTCATTTATTGTGTCCTCATGGTAAATAGCCTGCACATACATCTATGCATACAGTAGAACAAGAACAAATCTTGTATAGTATATGAATGTATATATGTCAGCATTGCGTTTTAGTATTCTGGTTGGTACTTCACTACATACACTGTACTTTTTGATCTCCTGTTCATTAGTCTGAGAAAGTGAATTTTAGTTTTCACTCATCTAGGGTATAGAAATTACGTATTAAATTATGTAGTATGCAATACATTCATTGCGCTTTGCAGTCACTGTAAGTTGGACCGTTGGATAATTATTTTGTAACATATTCGATGCACATACCTTTGAAATAATTGGCAATTGCAGGTACTAGTCAATTGAGGCAATTCAAATTATATTCTATAATCATCAGTATCACATATGAAATAGCTAAAACTGAAGTAATTAAGACGTTATTCGTATGTAAACAGATATCCAGTCGTTTGTAGCCCTGCAGTATGACTTACTTGTAAATTACACAGATATGCGATAAAAATGGAAGATCATTAATATCGTTATAAAAATTGAATTGAATAAAAACTCGATCAAAACAAAATGTATGAGATCCTACTTTGTCTTAGAAACTTGAGTTACTACCTTAAATGCACATGGAGGTTATTTTATACTTTTAGATGCAAATATTTAGCAAGGATGAACAGTACTCTATATAGAATTGTGAGCAAATATATGTATTTACGCACGAGAACGATTAGTACGACTACAACGAATAGGGATTCTGTGCACATGAAAAAATATTCCTGTAATATTTATGCAATTGACGTTCAGTTAGTCCCATATGCTTAACACAGCTTTCAAAACATGTCAGTCGCCTCAAAATAGGACGATTCAAGCAAAAAAACTATGGATTAATATATAATTTCCACAATATCTAATTTCATATTAATCTAATGGTAAATATGGTAATACATATATTGTACAGAAGGCAAATTTATTGTTATGGGATTATTGAGCACACAAAAATGATATTATTAATCTTCTACTTCTACCTATATATTCTAATTGTATACTCTGTGTTGGTAACTTGTACTTACCTACAGATACATAGACAACTGTGCTAGCTAACAATAAGATAAAGTAAAATTAGTCTAAATACCTGTAGTAGTCGTAAATATGTAGTAATTGTTATTTTTATTGAGCTAGAGTTGTTTTGATTATACGGGAGTCATTATCTTTTGTTTGGACCCAGTTTAAAGTGTTTGGTCAGAGGATTCACGCTTTAAATGTTTTTCTATTGTTCTCGACATTGTTCACGCCAGCAAGCGGTCTCTTTTTTACCATCTTCGATATTCACTTTGCTCAGGAAGAAGTTTCACTTGATACATATTGCCATTAAGCTTAGCTGTGTTGCGTACACTTCACAAAGTATTAAATCTATATCTAAAGTTTCCAGTTAATATTAATGTCCCATCCATTCATTTATGTGTGTGGTTTGGTTTGGTTTTGGCTCTGTAAAGAGTAAACTAGATTATTACCTAAGTTGTATCTGTATGTAAGTACATTAGTCAAGTTTTCTTTTATAGATGAGAAGAGTTGAGCTGCTCAAGAAAAGATTGAAACGTAAAAGCAGTACATAACTTGTATAAGAATCAGAACATGTCGCGTCTCTCACTTTAAAATATGAAACACAAATACCACCCGCTCGCTCAACCAATCTGTTCCAAAAGGCAATACATAATACCTACAACAATATCATATCTTCTGTGGTAATTTAGAATACAATTTACAATGCACATTATTAGTATACTCACTTTTATATAATACACAATAACTATTTAACTAACCCTTACTCACACGTAGTATGTATGTACAATAGCTAATTCAGTCTAGTTTAGTTTAGTTTTACTCTTATTTTAGTTTTATTGCTCTGCATTAGAATTCCGACATCATCTCATTGTTGATTATGCCTTAGTAAGCACTACAAATACTTACTCCCTTATAAACCAAAGATTTCTGCTGTTTTATTTGTCTGCCTTTTGTTATTAGCTTAACTGATGTGATGTGATGAGAAGAAATGAAGTGCCATCGTGTATTTTGATATCTCCATTAGTTAACTAACTACCTAAGAAGGTATGGTATACTTACTGATGCATATAGATTATGTATTTACAACATTTCTATCAAAATCCTGTTTTTAATGTAATAATTCTCCTTTCCTTCCTATATAGATACAATGTATTCACACCTAAGTACTAGTATGTATATAAAGTCCTACATATTACATACATGACAACTTATACTACTTGCTGAAGATTACAGGTATAAAAATAAAAATAACGCTGGAGCTTGACTGAATTTGACTGCTCCCACGTCTGGCATGTGTTTCTTGTGCCTTCCATTGTTGTTTTGTTTGTGAGAACGTTGAGAATTGATGAATGTTCAGTGTGCACATGAATATACGTAACAAAACGGTGTGTTTTGTTCGAAAGAAATGAGTTTTTTACTTGTTTTTACTCGTGACGGGAAGAAAATCAAAGCAAAGCATCCTTTTTGTAATTAATCTCGTTTTTGTCGACTGAAATGTCTCAATTAGCTTTTCTGTGGGTGTCCCTGCCTTCCCATGTCATGTCTACTCTTTTTCTTTACGATAGCAATGGAAGGGAAAGTCTTTTATGATTTACCTCCAGCATCATGCAATTGAGTTGCTTACATACAATTAGTTAGTTATCCCTTACAAATATTATAAATGTACCTACACAAATAAATTAACCTAACAATGTATAATCTACTTTACAGCTACAGAACTCTTTTACATACTGAATAGTACAAACATACATACCATACATGACTTATTGTTTAAGGAATGTATTTATGCATAGATGATCGTATAATGCATTTGTGCAGCTGCTCTTGATCTCAATTGTTCGTCCAATCAATCACAAATTTTGCATAAAATTGCATTGGAAAGGATCTTGCAGCTGCACTCATGCCGAAAGTAATAAACTAATAATGAATACGCTTACAAGTTGATTGACAAATCGTGCAGGCGTACAAATACTATCCTTACGTGTCAGCATCTATCTTCTATTTATTCCTACCTATATATTATTGTATGTGAATGCTTTTCTGTAGTGAGGACGAGGAGTGTATTTTGTTATTTAGTATGTTCCCATAATCTTAATATGCGTTAGTATTAATGCTAATAAATGCATTTCGCCGAAGGCTTTACAGGTGTACTTGCACTGCATAATATGAACAGGCTTCGCTGGATTGGATTAGGGATTGTCTAATATTAGTTAGTAAAAGAAAAGATGCTACGGCTGAAACAGCTACATTAATTTTGGCTTCAATTTTTATTTTTACATGCTTGATCTATTAATATTTTACTTTCTGTTCTGTTCTGTACAATACAATGCTTATCCATTAGGAATGTGCATAATGTAGTCAATTAGTAATTAGCTACATGAATAGTTTGTTACACATTGCTTTGGTGATTTGCATCCTCTCTCAAGTATATCATTCATTATTAATTACTGCTTGTAGGTGCGGATGGCACTTTATTGTAAGATGTCAAAAGACGACTCTTCGATTTCCCGTTGCTTAAAAAACCTATATACATTTCTAATTGAGAAAATCTTGGGCCGAGATTAATTATCTATTCATCATTATTATTACACATTATTATTACATACAAACTGTAAAATATTTTGTGATACATGATTGTTCACATTTAGCACATATTTTTGCATTTATCATTTAGCAATATCTGAATTCATTTATTTTTGCACGTGTTGTATTTGTAACGTACTAAATCAAAGAAAGGCTTGATGTACTGGGTACTTGCAAATGCAACTGCATTAAATTTGTGGTATTGAATACTTATCGGAGATAAGATATATAGACATTAAAATTCTTATCCTTGCATATAAGTCATTGCATTGCACTCACTACAAGTTATTATCTAAACTTAAATTCTTAATATTTACAATTCTTTGTACTTTTTGTGAGGATGATAGAGATTAGATTGTAGAATTGGCTTGCAATTTTACATTTATGCAACTTATTACGGTATACATACACTCGTACCCTAACTATTAATATTTACCTATGAAATTGTCATTATGTAGGTGTAATGTTTAATTTCTGTATGACTGTGGGGGAATAGCGGTGTTTTTGTTCGCATTTAATACTGATTTCATTTCGTGTAAATTGCATTGAACAAAGCCGAATTAGAATTACATGAATGAATACTTACTTTGACCTATTTTTCATATAACTACAAATATACAATTCCAATTATGCAAGTTCCGAACCTGATAATTTCTAACTAAAATAATATGAACCGAAAAATTAAATACCGGTGGTTAGTATGCTTGTACAAATTAAATTTTCACAAACTAAAAATACTTAAATATTGTACACATTACTGCACATACCACATTGATATCAATTAGATTGCCCTGTGTGCTTGATTTTGCATCTTAGAACTTAGAACATAGTCTGCACAATAAGCAGTTTGGCTTGCAATAATCGGTCATATACAGATAGAATGGAATATTATGGTAAATTGATTAAACATATTATAAAGATAGCAGAGGGAAAGGGTCATGAAGTCAATAATTAAGTACAGATTCATTTTACGCATTTTGATCTTAACTCCTGGCTTGGCTAGTTACAGAATATATTTATGAAAACATCTTTCATTTTACAATCTGTCGAGGAATAGACAGATTTAGCAATACGCACTGGCGTACTGTTTCATCTTCATCCTCTTCTTTATGAAGTGACGGAAACCAAAAGCTGTTATTACTACCATCTTCATGAGTAATTCACAAATGGAAGGGGAAAAGAACCAGCGCACTGCATCCAGATGGAAAGGATGTTGATTTACTCTAGAGTGTAGTGCTTCTCTGTCTAAAATATAAAGAATCGTCTGCGTGTGTCCAAGATTGAATATTTGGGTAATGAAATGGGTTACTAGCAATAAACTGTAAATGATTAACTCTAATGCATCATTTAACTTAACAATACTCATTTTAAAGATATCTTGAAAAGTGTCGTCCATTTGTAGTACAGTTCAATTCGAATTTACTTCTTTATATTCTTTAAATAAGTAATCAAGATAGATAGAGATAGGAGCAGGGGTATTAAAACTGTTGCCTACTAAAATGACATTTAAAAACACCATTTGTATATATAGCCAACAGAATTATTTTGATATTTGTTACTGGCATGATTTTCATTTTGTAGCAGCAAAGTCCAGTGTTTTATAGCAAGTTAATGAGGTTATTCGCACATGTCATAGGCACACAGCATACCAAGCAGCGGAACCACATGTGATTTTGTTTAGAAAAACTAACCACGTTATCGACATTATTAATTTAATTGGCTTAATAGAAAAAGGATATTTTCACTTAAGTACTGTACGACACGTTTAAAATATTGATTTCGTGCATTATGGAAAAATACGGGCATTTCCGAAAACATTTCCGACAAAGGTACTTTACGTATTAAAAGTATACTGCTTACAAAGGTAATGGGGAGCATAGTGTTGTTCTTACTTATTATTAAATATAGGATAATAATGTTGCAAAATAGTCCCTTCACACTTTGCATAAGTAACCTTACTTAAAATTATACATACATTATATTTTACTAAGATGTTTGGTATAAGCATCTTCACATTCACAGGGTGCTAAATACAAGATAATGTAGTTTTATATGTATTTGTAACTTGGGTAAGAATAACAGCAGGCTACCTATTAACTTACACATATTTAGTACGCGTGGACTCTTAGCGACAATGTTTAACTAAGCGAAAATCGGCACACGGCAGATTTCAGCTAAAGCCCGACATTGTAAGTACGGCAACATCCTGCTAAGCAAATCGAAACGCAGCACGGGCACATTTCATTTGTAAGACGGCAACATTAATTCACAGCCAAAATGTATTTACTCGCACGATAGCTTTTACAATGAAGACGAAAATACATTTTATTTGTCTTTAATACGAATTAAATTAATTTGTAGCTACCTTGCATAAAATATTTCTTCATCATAAGCAATAACAGAACTTTTTCAATTTATAGCTTTGAACACAAGAACTCTGATTGCCATATAAATTCGTACGACTAATATCACCCAAAACGCTCCAGCTGAATGCATCCCTTATCAATGACCTTTTAGCTGTTGCTTCAAAACTTGCATTACCAGGACTAGTGACGAAACTGACAGCCAAGGTCAACTCTGCCGAATTAGCTTTAAAGATTTTATCTGTATCATTTCCACGAATTATTGTGTTATCAACTGTCATTTCCTGTGCACTAAGAATTCCTTCAAGAATGAGATTAGCACATTTACCACTTTCTTGATTTTCAATCAAAATCTTGTTAATGCTAGTTACTACGTGCTTAGCTGCTTCATGTACTGCAGTATTATTTTCTATAGGGATATTCTTCATCGAATGACACACACACCAATGTTCGTCAATCGCAGCACTGTTGCAATCTCTTTCTGGAGAAATTGGCAGAAATAAACTGATTCCTCTGGGCTTGATAGACACATTTTTCAATTTTTCTGATCTGAAAGATATTGTTTCATTTTCCAGGAGCGTAAAATTTAGAAAATCTTTTAGTGTCTCATGTAAATCATATGGGGTCGTCAATCGATCTTTGTTTCCATTTAGATTTCTTAGGGCTGTTTTATAAATTGCATTATTGGACATGGTTTCAGGTAGTAAGAAATATAGAAATGGCATTCTTTCTTCCACTTTCCCTTGATATGTTGTTCTGATGTCTCCCCAACGGGCACCTGTTAAATATCAAACAGAATAATCTCATATTTTTAATCATTGGCCAAAATACAGTATGTACTATTTACATGCAAATTATTAGAAATATCAATGTAAATATTAACGGTACATAGTGGAGTGTCAGAATTGCAAACCCTTATGAACCGTTCTTTTGCATTTAAGGCTTATATAATCCTAATAACGACAGTGACGTCGCCATAGCCAAACCCATGTATAAGATTTTTTGTGTATATTGTTGGGAATTGGATTTTGAAGTGGTTGGGCTCAACAAATTCCTGGATTCACTGGCTATAAGTTGCTCAATTCAAATGTTTATATTTTACTTTAGTATAAGTTTGGCAGGCAGATAGATGCATGAAAACGGCCAAAATCGATTTTAGGATCCTCTACAAGGGTTTTTGAGGCTTTCATGTCGAAATATAAACATTTGAATTGAGCAACTTATAGCCAGTGCATCCAGGAATTTGTTGAGCCCAACCACTTCAAAATCCAATAAACCGTTTAGAATTCCCAACAATATACACAAAAAATCTTATACATGGGATTGCCTATGGCGACGTCACTGTCGTTATTAGGTTTTTCTCAGCCTTAAAGGAAAGTAATTAAAAATTAATGTATGATATACTTTTGGAAAAGAATTCCTGAAAGTTTTTGATTGATTTTCATTGTTTTTTTCATTTTCATACATACCAACTGCTAAAACATTAATAGTCTAATTTCTTAGCTCAGGGATAACCTCAAGAAAAAAAATACGTGCATTTATCAGTATTCATGATAAACAGGTGGGATTAAATTTCCAACCATGTTAAGGAAGCATATGGGCCCAGGGAACATTTTAGTAAGATATTTTGAACCAAAATTTCTCCACTAACGATTGTTTCCATAATTTTTCCTAAAGAAGAAAAAATTGGGAGTCCTTGGCTAAAGAGGGAAATAATTATACCACCCAATATTGTTGCAATGTGTACGTATGGCATATAGTAAGTAGTGCCATTGTAATACGTATAAAGTATCTTTATTTTACCATGATCGGACATTAAAATGAAGACAGTATTCTTGAAATATTTTCTGTCTGCGAACATTTTCAATAGATTCAGAAGCGCCCCATCTCCCAGTTTGCCTTCGTTGAGAAAATCATGAAAAAGGGACGTAGCCCAAATAAATTGGAAGTAATTTTGGTTATTACTCTGCATTGTCACTGCAGTTTGCTGAATGTACTCCAAAACAACTTCAAATGTAATTCTGGGCCCGTTGCATAAATGAGCATTTGCAAGTTTATGAGTGCCAATAATATCATCTGCCATGTAAGAAAATGGTCTTGTGTAGTAATCTGTGGGAGGATAGTGAAATCCTTTCTTTCCGTAATTAAAAATGCT